>CM076673.1:65976529-66029029 GCA_038501925.1 Xenopus petersii | reverse complement strand
ATTGAGCAATTGGAGAACTATAACTCACATTATAAGCAGTTTTTAGTATTACTAGTTCACCGTAAATCTTCCGGCGCTTCGGTAATTTCTGTCCATTTTGTCGCATGCGCAGTTGTCGCAAACCAGTAAATTGCTCCAACTGCGCATGCACCGCTTTGCCGGTCACCGTCTCTGCTTACCGAAGACCTGGAAGATGGCTGCATGGAACTCCGATGCCTGAATCTGCGCCGAGGGGTAAGTAAAAAGTTAGGGGCATTTCCATGGGGGAGCAGTTAGGCTGGGGGGAGGGAGTCGGATTTTTTTTCATGTTGGATGCCCCAAATATTTTTACCCTTTCTGTATGAAAGTTACAGTATGTTCAGGAAATACGAGTAAAATGCTTAAACAAGGAGAGATTTTTCTTCCCTGACCTACATACACACAGAATCCTCCAGTGTATCATTATTCAGAGCAGAAATGAAACTGGTGCTGTAATCCAAAACAAGATTCAAAAACAAATTGGATATTTCCTTAGTGTAGTTATGTCAATCGCTCAATCATACATTGATGGGGTTCTTCCAATTGTTTGTATTTTTGTTTCTTTTTTCACTTTTAATTGGTCACATGATGGGTTGTGGGGGTGAAGGCCTTTAAAAAGGCAGACTGCACTTAAATCTCTTCAACTGTACCAGAGGAAGGACCCTAGAGGTCCGAAACATGTAGTGCTTATGCATCTTCAATAAAACACAACAATGCATTGTAACCAGCTCTCCAATGGAATTATTATTTGTACCCCGTAATCCAAAACAACCCTATTTAAGACTGGCATTGTTTGCTATGGTAAAATACTTGTTCAGCAAAGAGACCTGGAGATGTACCACTGTAATATCTAGCGCAAAGTTCAGAGTATGTGAACGGATGACTACAGATTCTTACGTGGCGGTTTATATTAAGATATTCAGTGCAATGTACTATAGGAAGCAAGTAATCCATTGATTATTTATTTGCTGACTACTGGTTCATTTCATCATTATGTGGCACTACCTGCAACTTTTCCCTGATGTTAAATATGTGCAGCAAGACTTACAAGTTGCTTACTATTAATTTTTTTTCACTACAATTATTCTATGTATTCAGTTTTCTTTAGAATAATAGCAGTGTGGTTAAATAAGTGAATAAGCTCAAAATTCTTTTATTTCCATACACAAAAGCATTGGTAACACTGCACATTCTATTCCAAATCAAAAGATGAAGATCAAATGATCAAACTTGTGTTATACCTTTACAAAAAGTGAATAAACGGGAATATTAGACTGTCTGTGTTCTTCTCAAACATTTACTGTATAAACTGAAAAATATTTCAAGTTTTGTCTTTCCTTTGAATCACTGAACTAATATTTAGTTGTATAATCACTGTTTCTGAGAACTGCTGCCCATTTGTGTTGCACATCTGTGTTGCAGGGAGTCAACCAATTTCTGGCACCTGTTAAATTCCACAATTCTTCTGCATTTCTTGGTTTTGCCTCAAACAGCATTTTTGATGTCACCTCAGGTTTTTTATTGGATTAAGGTCCGGGTTTGGGCTGACCACTCTAACGTCAATCTTGTTGGTCTGGATCCAAGATGTTGCTCATTTACTGGTGTGTTTGGGGTTGTTGTCTTGTTGAAACACCCAATTCAAGGGTATTTCCCTTGGGCATAAGGCAACATGACCTCTTCAAATAATTTGATGTATTGAAACTGATCCATGATCCCTGGTATTAGATAACATCCCCATATTATGATGCTTGCGCCACCATGCTTCATTGTTTCACAGTGAACTGTGGCTTGAGTTTATTGTTTTGGGGTTGTCTGACAAACAACCCCAAACACACAACTATTTTGCTTTCATCAGTCCACAAAATGTTGTGCCATTTATCTTTAGGCCAGTTAATGTGTTCTTTGGCAAATTGTAACCTCTTCAGCACATGCTTTTTATAACTTACCGGGGGCTTCTTTTCGATAGCTTGGCTTCACATAGAGACCAGAGAGAGTCAGTTGCAGGCAGATGTCCCAAGCAGTGGAGGATGGCTGGTGTGAGGACCTGGGAGGAGCAGGGTGGTCAGGACCTGAGTTGGAGGCTTGGTGTTGTGATATTGACAGAGAGTGGGGGCAGTCAGGATGCCAGGAAAATTGGCATTGCCTTGGACAATACTATGTAGCACGGCTCTGGTGTAAACTGGTCTGCTGTGTAATGTCTTGCATTATAGAAAAGGACTAGGCAACATTCTGTTGTACAAAAAGCGTACGTTGGAAACTTTTATCAAAATTCATAGAATTACTACACACATCCATTGTCAGATTTTAAAAAGAATCCTACACACATAAAAGATTATCGGCCTTATTAATGAAGTGTAAGGCAAGAGGTATGTTTTTTCTTTTTTTGCACCAACACTGTCAGTGTTCATCAGCTCTGTATTCATAAGGGATGGCAAGTAGGCTAAAGCAAGATCCTGGATACAAGTGTTTAGTGAAAGAGCTAGGTGGTGTAATTTTGCACCCAATTTGTCTCTTACAAATGGTACTTACTTGTGCGTTTACAAAGGCATGCTGAGCGCATAGAAATACATAGATTGTATCTATACATGCTTTATTTTAACTACCCATACGCTTCAAACACAATTATCTATTCTACTGGTTTCTAAACATGTGCCAAGCACAAGAAATTGCAGTGATGAAATGCCAACTGAATAAAATTCAACTCTCAAAACTTTCTTAAGTAAAACCAAACAGACTACAACAGAATCATTTAGCTAATGTTTTTAGGGGTGCTCAAAATCGACGTCCTAAACTCATAAAAAAAGTATGTGTTTTATAGTCAGTGCTCTAGCACTTACTTGTGATCACCATGCACACCTTTTAATGTGCAAAAAAATTGTAAACTATTTATTAGGGCAAGTCCTGAAAGTATTAGATTTATTCCTTGCATACATTAATCTAGCCATCTTAAAAGGGAAAACTGATTCACAGCTTTTCTTACTTTATGGTGCCACCTGCTGTTTCTTGCAAAAATGAAAGCTGGTTTCTAGTCACTCTGAGAAAAAAATAGAGCTCATTTACAACTAATGTGCTGAGAGCTAAAATTGAGTGCTTGGATGGTATAAACAAATATTTTTCCCATGAAGGCTCCTTAAAATTTATATGTAGCCCCAATGTATCTGTTTTGCTCATTTTGATGAATTGTGTGCCACTGAATGCAAGAGCAAAGTCAAAAGTAATGATGATAATAAGAGCAAAACCAGTTATTAGTATTTGCTAAGTTTCAATATAAATTTACTTTAATTTTGTACCTTTTGGATCTTTTGAAAAACAACCCCATCCAGTGCTTTAAAGTCACATGACATGTTAGATTTCAGGTTTGGACACTAAGCTTGGTGGGTTTTAGCACACAAATTTGGCACGTCTTCAAATTCAGAATGGACAGTAACAGTGGTTTTATTTGTATTAGGTGAAAAGTTTTATTGAAGTAAATATAGGTATGAGATCCCTTATCCTGAAACCTTTTGTCCAGAAAGTTCAAAATGATGGGAAGATCATTCCCCATAGACTCCAATATTATCAAATTCTATTTTTGTTAAAACAATTTACTTTTTTCATGTTACTAGAAAACAATACCTTGTACTTTATCCAAACTAAGCTGCATGAATCCATATTGGTGGCAAGTCAATCGTATTAGTTTACTTAACTTTTTAAAATTATTTTTAGCAGACTTAAGGTATGGTGGTCCAAATTACAGAAAAATCCCTTATCCGGAAAACTCCAGGTCCAAAGAATTCTGGATAACTGATTCTATATCAAAAAAGTATGTGATGATTTGAAGCATGCTGTCCATGTTCAGCAGCAATCAAATTTAACTGAACTGGAGAGATTTTGTATGGATGAATGGTCAAATACCAGCATCCAGACACTCATCAAAGGCTATAGGAGGCGTCTTGAGGCTGTTACATTTGCAAAAGGAGGCTCAACTAAGTATTGATGTAATATCTCTGTTGGGGTGCCCAAATTTATGCACCTGTCTAATTTTGTTATGATGCATATTGCATTTTTTCTGTTAGCCCAATAAACTGTCACTGCTGAAATACTACACAAGGCATTTTATATATTAAAAGAAAGTTGCTACTTGGAAAGCTCAGCCAATGATAAACAAAATTCCAAAGAATTAAGAGGGGTTCCAAAACTTTTTCATATGACTGTATCTGGCCGCACATAGCCACATTGCTGGACCAGTATTCCATTTTTGCATATAAAATCTAGTATTATAGCACCACTATTTCATTAAACATATCCAGGGCCCCATCGGGGGGGGGCGCACAGGGGGTACAGTTGTACCGGGCCCAGCCCTAAAGGGGCTGTGCTGCACTTTTAGAATTAGCCGGGCCCCCTTAACAGCACTGAGGTGTTGCACTGCTGAAGCCCCGAAAGAGCCGAAGCCATGAAAAGACTCAAAGCAAAAAAAAAAAATCCAAAGTTGAAGTCCTGAAGCCACAAAAAGTCCCAAAGCCATGAAAAGACCCAAAGTTGAAGTCCTGAAACTGGGAAAAGATCCAAAATCATGAATGGAGCCGAAGATGAAGGCCCGTAGCCAAAAGAAACCCAAAGCCACGGAAGGAGCTGAAGAAGGTAAGTTCTACTGAACACCAATGTGTTTTTTTTTTTTTTTTTTAAAATTAAACTCCTGGCCACCAAAGTTTTTTTTTTTTTTTTTTTTTGTTTTTTTTTTTTTTAAATATTCTATGGGGCCCTGACCACCAATGGGTAGCACTATTTTTTTTTTTTTTAATTTATAGGAGGGGCCCTGACCACCAATGATTTTTAACAAAAACTTTTATGGGGGGCCCTGGTGCCAATGTTTTTTTTTAACTTATAGGGAACCCTGGCCACCAATGATTTTTTTTTTTTTTAACCTGTAGGGGGGTCCTGACCACCAAAGTTTTATTAAAGACTTTTCTGTGGGACCTTGGCTGCCAATTTTGTGAGTGGGGGGGTTTACCATTTTTAGTGCTGATGTCTGTGAGTACTTTTACTGTGGGGTGGGCTTGGGGGCTGGGGCCCAGACGATTTTGCTGTATGGGGCCCTGTGATTTCTGATGGTGGCCCTGAACATATCAATCACAACTTCTGAAGCTTATCACCTACAGGTTGGTAAGACAGCCAAGCTTACTTATGCAGTTCCCTCATATGGAAAAAGGGCATAGTATAACTGCAGCACTACAATCTACAGTGTCACCATACTTACCTCTGTCATATCTGCTGTTTTGTACTTTAGTACCAATATCTATCAAAACATAAATGGATTTTTAATAGTACCACACCTATAATATACTGTAATTGCATTTTGCAGGTATATCAAATACTGTATAACGGCATTTCTCAGTTCAATACTATATTTATCTAGTCTAAATGTTTCTTGTCATTTATCATTTTACATTAATCTAATGTATTCTCATTAAACAGATCCCCAAATGTCCTATGTACCAAAAAAATAGCTTCCAAGAAACCTAACCTAAAATGTATAAAATAAACATCCTTGAGAGTTGAGCAAAAGTCATTCCTAAAGTCGGTATTAAAGAAAGAATATGGCCCAGGCTGGATGATTTTTAGAGAGATGTAAAAGAGAACACTAGCTCTGATTTATAAAGCCTTGGAAAACTAATCTTTCTTGTACATATGGGAAGACGGCACAGTCCAGTTGAATTGCATTTTACTCCGTACTCCATGTTCCTGGATGATCAGTCAAAGAATGGAGACAAAAGTAAGCACTGAAGATGCCAGAGAATGCATAGCAAAGATTTTTTTGGCAAAAAGCTTCTAGCAGGAGAATGCAAGGTGGCAGCCAGCATCTGTACCTAGCTGAAAATAAGTACAGGGCTCCTCACTAGCACCCTTTGTTCTTCAGTGTGTGTAGCTTTTACAAGCACATTCAGTGGTATAACTATAAAGGACCCCCCTGCCTGCTCTCTTTCTCCCTAGTCTTTCCCTTCCTTGAGTGGCACACTCAAGGAAGGGAAAGGTTAGGGAGATTGAGAGGTAGGGATCAAGTAATTTGCAGTATGCCAGGATTTTTTGTGTGTGAGGGGGGCGGCCGGCGCAAAGTTATTATGTTGCTGAGCACATTGTAAATGATGTACAGACTAGGCATATGCCAGGGAATGCCCATGTGCCCCCAGGTTCAGTCCCATCTATAAGCAGGCATACTGAGTCAAGAAAACACAGCATATAGAGAAAGGCATCACACTTTGTGGGACATTCACTAAGATTCGTAGTTGCACCAGGCGTAACTTCGCCGCACTTTGCAAGGCATAGTTTCTCCAGCGCTTCGCAAGTTCACTAAAATCCGAAGTTGCGCTAGTGATGGTTAATTTGCATAAGGCGCCAAATTCAAATTTCAATGGAGGAATATGTAGCAGCACTACAAATGCCTGGGAAACCTTCAAAACATCAAATAAAATGTTTATTTTGCCGTACACATGTGCCCACTGTATAGTTAAATTGCTATGAGTTAGGAAATGTAGGGGGGAAGGAGGGGAGCCCAAAATTTTTTTATAATATAGAAAAAACGCCAGCGTTTTTTGGGGCTTCGAAATTTTTTTTACTTTTTTTGAAGAAATCCCTATCTACTCTATTGCGCTTCGCCTGGTCTGAGGTGGCGAAGGAAGTCTAGCGTAAAAGGTAGCGTTGAGAACAATGTGCGCGTTAGTGAATTTGCGTAGTTACGCCCGTTGCGCAAATTCGCCAGGCGTAAGGGTGCGAAGTTACACTAGCAAAGTTACGCCATCGTCTGCTAGTGAATTTGCGAAGTAACGAAATAGCCAATGCTAGCGAATTGACGCTAGCATTAGGCGCTTCGGCGCATAGTGAATTTGCCCCTTTGTCTGGCGAAAAGTCGCTAGCGTTAGCCAATTTGATCCTTAGTAAATCTACTAGTAGAATTTCTGGAGCAAAGGGGATTCGCATACAGGAAGTTTAAAAGCCATCGTATCTTCTGTGCATCCCCAGTGCTTCTGAACCAATGTGGGTGTGGTTGGGCAGCATGCCGCCTCCTGAAATCCTGCCGCCCTAGGCCCAGGCCTTGGTGGCCTTTCCACAAATCCAGGCCTGCACGTCCCACGATGGCAAGAAGATGAAGAAAAGTTAAATTCCACCGGAGGGCCAAGGGCATATTTAAGGGTATTACAAAATACCGGCAACTACATTGGTAAATTTGTAATACCGGCAGGTGTTTTACCGGCTAGACCGTAAAATACCAGACAGGTAGCGACCCTACCACTAGCGTCTGTCTCTTTCGCTAGCAAATTGCCATCTGCACCCGTTAGTAAATCTGTGGACTGTCCATGCAGGCAGTAAAACTAGCGAATTGACGCTAGCATTAGCCACAACCATTTGGTAAATCTGCCCCCTAGACCGCAGATTTTTCACCTTCTTATAACTCAGTTCACATACTAGATCCGCCCATTTGTAACCTGTCTGGTCACGTGAGTGCAGCAGTCGACGAACTCCCTTTGCCCATTATCCATGCAGTATAATCATGTACAATAAACAAGGGTAGCGACTAGTTCCTATCCCTGGAAAGGACAGTCCCTCTAGTGGATAGGAAATAGTTGATTCATGTGTCAGTCAGTGAGCTAGTTTCTATTCCTAGAAAGGACCTAATGCCTCTAGTGGTGAGGTACCAGGAAAGTATAGGAATTAGTCCAGTCTATAATGACAGCTAAATGCCATCCAGTAAGTACAAGGACCTTCAAAGTAACGTCCCAAATAAGAATAGACTCTAGTCTGTTCTAATAGAGCTAGCTATGTCTCATCCTTATAAAGGCCCTCACAATATATTAACCTTATGGTATGTTAAATAGCAAACTATTTGCAACTCATTAAAGGACATATTTCTGACATTTTTAGAGATAGTACTTAGTTATTCATATATAAGATGTGTAAAATCCATCATCTGTGTTAGACTGTTTTACTGCTATTTCATATGAGGTCCAGTAAAGGGATAGAAACAAGTCAGTTCATACAAGCTAATTCCCATCCTGTCTATGGACCTTTTCTAACAGTACAGGAACCATCTGTATTGGGCAATTACCTGACAGGTCCAGTAAAGGGTTAGAAAACAGTCAGTTCATATAAGAACAAGCCAATTCCTATCCTGTCCAAGGACCTTCTCCAACAGTACAGGAACCATCTGTATTCGGTAAATACGTGACAGGTCCAGTAAAGGGATAAAAACTAGTCAGTTCATATAAGAACAAGCTAATTCCTATCCTGTCTAAGGACCTTCTCTAACAGTACAGGAACCATTTGTATTAGGCAAATACCTGACAGGTCCAGTAAAGGGATAGAAACTAGGGTAATTCTAGGTAATTCCTATCCTGTCTAAAGACCTTCTCTAATAGAGCCATTGACATACATCATAGGACTGCTCCTAGGTACCAGGGTTTAGCAGTCTTCTAAAAATATCCAATTCCAGGTTCCCTCTGCCCAGTTATGACTAGGGATGCACCAAATTCAGGATTCGGTTCGGGATTCGGCCAGGATTTTGCCTTTTTGCCTTCAGCAGGATTCGGATTCAGCCGTATCCTTCTGCCAGGCCGAACTGAATCCGAACCCTAATTTGCATATGCAAATTAGGGGCGGGGAGGGAAATCATGTGACTTTTTGTCAGAAAATAAGGAAGTAAAAAATTTTTCCCCTTCCCACCCCTAATTTGCATATGCAAATTAGGGTTCGAATTTGGTTCGTTATTAGGCCGAATCTTTCACGAAGGATTCGGGGGTTCGGGCAAATCGAAAATAATGGATTCGGTGCATCCCTAGTTATGACCTAAGTTTATTGGTCCATACAAAATCCTTGAAATTCTAAGTCTGTCAAGGTTTGTTTAGAGCTGCCAATGGATGAATACTGTGATTCACATTTCTTTAAGTTGATGGTGATCAGTGGAAGCCCTTTTGATTGAAGTCTTTTAATTTGCCTCAGAGGGGGGAAAAATTCCTTCCTGACTCCAAAATGGCAAACGGACTAGTCCCTGGATCAACTTGTACTATGAGCTATCTTCCATAACCCTGTATTAGCTCACTTGCTAAAAAGCTATCCAACCACTTCTTAAAGCTATCTAATCAATCAGCCTGTACAGCTGATTCAGGGAGAGAATTCCACATCTTCACAGCTCTCACTTATAAACAAAGCATTACTGAGACTATTATATGATCTCCTTATATATTTATATAGTACATAGTATCATATCACCCCTTAAAGCGATACTGACTATAAAAATCATAGAAATGTGTCAGTATCAAGTAGTTGCTGCACCCGGAATAGTTCCCTTCAAAGCAGATGACCCTCTGACACTACTAATGGATCTTCTGCCTTGCTTCCGTGATGCTGTGCTGGGGGTGGAGTGATCCTTCCATAGGCTGAAGTTCTGTTTTTATTTGTAATTAGCCTATGGAAGGATTGTGCCACCCCCAGACCAGTGTCACTGAAACAGCACAGAAGAACTTTTAGCAGTGTCAAATGGTCGGGTCAATGCAGGTTTGCAGGGCTGGCGATGGTTTTGAGGGGAACTATTGCGGATGCAGCACCTGATACTGACACGTTCCTATGATTTTTAAAGGATTGTGTCAGTATCATTTTTAGCGCCTCTTCTCCAGCGTGAGTATCCCCATTGGCCAGTCTTTCCTCATAGCGAAGATTTTCCATACCTTTGACAAGCTTAGTTGTCCTTCTCTGTACCCTCTCTAATTCAATAATGTCCTGTTTGAGTGATGGAGACCAAAACTGTAAGGCATTTTCTAGATGGGGCCTTACCAGTGCTCTATAAAGTGGAAGAATGACCCCCTCCTCCCATGACTCTATGCCCCTTTTAATAAAGCTCAAGACCTTATTTACCCTTGATGCTGCTGACCTGCATTGTTTGCTACAGCCAAGTTTATTATAAAAAAAAAAAGATGCCAAGCTCCGTCTCCATTATGGATTTGCCTAGTGCAGTCTCATTAAGGGTATAAGTGTATTTTTTTTAACATATGTTTTATTTATTTTCCAAATCAAATAAATAACAAAGTAACAAAATGGAAATTTGGAGGTACATAAATTATACAAAGAGAAAAGATTCCATTGTCAATACAAGCTTAGCGATTTATCTGAAAACCTGTCAAATTGTGAGTTAATGTAGATAGCTTGAATATGGGATTAATTAAAACAACAATATTTCCTTACACCATAGTTTGAAAATAATTAACAAAGCCAGGGATGTAAAATAGTTTTCCTGGTTGCAGCAGTTAATGTTTCTGCTAAGAGTCTCTCCAAACGTGTAAGTTTTAATTGTGGGGGGTATTCCAAAAATTGCCCATGTTAATGTAAAGGGTGCAGTTTGTTGTGTTAGAGATTTCCAATATCCCTGAACTTCTCCCCATAATTTTTGGATACTAGGGCAAAGCCATAGACAGTGTACGAGGTCAGCTCTAGGTTGTTGGCATCTCAGGCATTTGTCTGTATTTGTAGTACCTATATGATGTCTCCGAAGTGGTGTCAGATACGATTGATGTAGCATCTGTAGAGACATTTCCTGATATTTACTAGTAGAAAGTGTTTGCATAGTCTTTGTGTGAAATTGGAGCATCTTAGCAGCTTCTGTCTGCGGAATTACTGAGGTCCATTTGCTTATAAAATTATTTGGAGTTTCAATTAATAATGTGGACCTAATTCTACGATAGATTTGAAATGTAGTCTTAACTGTAGTGCATCTGGGCAATAATGTATTTATTGGGTTATTTTTATCGATGTGAGAAATATGTTGTAGAGCTTTTGTAGCAAAATGTAGAATTTGAATATAGAGTAGGTAGTCATCAGATAGAAATGGGAATTTCTGAGCTAAGTTTCCTTTGGTAATTATGGTGAATTTGTCAGTAGCAACATCTTTGATCAATCCCAAGGTTTGATTTTGCCAGTTCAGTAATGTTCTATTATTTTTCCCCATTGGAAATGTTGGGTTACCCATCCATGTGAGATAGATGGATTTGCCTGATGTGAGTTTAAATCTGTGCCTTACTGTATTCCAAGTTTTGTATGTGTCTATGAATAGGGGAAGTTCATGCATATCTTGAGGAATGTCTTTTAGCTGAGAGTGGAGTAAGAAATTAAGAGACAGGCCTCCTGTCAGTACTTGATCAAGTTCTGTTGAGGTATATATATTTCTATTGTAGATCCAATCACAAGCAAAACGTAAGAGTGATGCCTCATTGTATGCACGTATGTTTGGGAAATTTACCCCACCCATCTCTTTAGTTTGTTGCAACTTAAACAGGCTTATCCTAGGTCTTTTTTGTTTCAATATAAAGATGCGAAGTGTTTTGAGTAATCTTTTATAATCTAAGGGTTTTATGCTGTACGGTAACATCTGCAGTTGATATAGTATTTTGGGGAAAACAATCATTTTTATTAAATGAATTTAATTCATTTTAATTCAACGTCTCCCATTTTTTGAGTTCTTGTTGTGTATTATCTATAGTATGGCGAATGTTCAGAGAGTATAATTCTGTATGTTTTTTTTGTAGTTTAATACCCAAATATTTTATATGTGATCTTGCTAACGTAAATGGAAAGTCATTCCTGTTATTTGTTCCTTCGACACCAATATCCAGTGCTTCTGATTTAGTGAGATTTATTCGGAAGCCTGCAAATGTACTAAAGAGTTGGATGGTATCTAAAATTGCGGGCAATTCTGTTTGGGGATGTTGAATAAATAATAAGATATCATCTGCGAAAGCTGTTATTTTTTGTTTTAAGTGTCCCAGAGGGATTCCTTGAAAGGTTTTATTAAGAAGGAGATGTTGTATTAAAGGGTCTAACGCTATGTTAAATAATAGAGGGGAGAGGGGGCAACCCTGCCTGGTTCCTTGTTGAATTCTAAATTTTTAGTTATACCCATTAACTGTCAGGAAGGTTTGAGGTGAGTTTTATAAGGCTTTGAAAAGATTAAGCATGTTTATCCCAAAGTGTTGGAATTTCAGAAGTCGTCGTATATGTGTGTGCGAGATCCTATCAAATGCTTTATCTGCATCTAAGATGATTAATAAACCTTGTCTTCTTTTTTCCAGGTTACATTGATAGATTGTGGCTATAGCTTTCCTGATCGCTTGTACAGGGTGCCTGTTCTGGAGAAAACCCATCTGATTAGAGGTGAGTATAGAGGGGAGAATTCTTTACATTTATCAACATTGAATCTCATTTGCCACTTAGCTGCCCAGATTGCCAGTTTGTCAAGATCCTGTTGCAAGTGCTACATCCTGGATGGAATTAATTGGGCTGGATAGTTTTGTGCAAACATTGATACTGTACATTACTTACAATACCCTCCCCTAAGTCATTAATGAACAAGTTAAATAAAAGTGGACCCAATATCGAGCCCTGATGGACCCCACTAAGGACCTTACTCCAAGTAGAGAATGTACCATTAATAACCACCCTCTGTACCCTATCCTGTCACCAGTTTCCTATCCATGTGGAAACAACTTCATTAAGCCCAACAGACCTTAGTTTAGAAAGCAGTAGTTTGTGGGCCACTGTATCAAATGCTTTGGCAAAATCCAAATAGTTGACATCTACTGCCCCCCACTGTCCTGCATCTTACTTATCATAAAAAGCTAATAAAATAGAAAAACTAATGCCATTTACTAGGACATTTTGAACATGATCCCTTAACAAGTTTTCAAATAACCTGCATCTTTTTACTATTAATATACTTAAAAAACTTTTTGGGGTTAGTCTTAGTCTCAGTCCCAATGCTCTCTTCATTTCCTTTCTTTGCCTTCTGTATTGCTGTTTTATAACATTTATTATAGTGTTTATATTCATTTTGTCCCAACAGACTTGTAGTTTTTAACCCTGCAAGTCAATTTGTCCTAACTGCAAACATCTACTGACAAGCAGTTTTTAGACAGTTTGTACTCTTTCACTTTAAGGGCCTTTCCTGTGGGGGTCTTTTAGTTTACCCAGGGTAACAATACATGATGCCAACTAATGGGCTAACAAGGGGTTATTCTCGTTACTATATTTTTCAGTATTTGTATTGGTTTTGCAACATATTACGTTACAATCATTTTGATTAAAGTGCGTTAACATGAGAATTGTTATCAGCGTAAGATGTTGCAGTCAGTTCAGTGTTGGCTAAAATAAATTGTTGTAATCTAAACAAAATAAAATATAAGAAAATGAGTAAATCAATATACCATAATAATGCTAACAGTAGGAAACTATAGGTATGGGAACTGTTATCCAGAATGCTCAGGGCCGGGAATTTGGATTATTTGGATAAAATTGAGTCTATGGGATATGGTCTTTCCGTAATTTGGAGCTTTCTAGATGATAGGTTTCCAGATAACAGATCCCATACCGGTAATAAAAAGTAGCAATAACAATACATTTGTAGCCTTACAGAGCATTTGATTTTAGATGGGGTCAATGACCCATATTTGAAAGCTGTGAGAAGGCAAATAAGTTAAGAAGTTGCTTAGAATTAGCCATTCTATAACACACCAAAAGTTAAGTTAAAGATGAACCACCCCTTTAAGAAGGATATAAATAATTGGAAAAAATGCAAAGATGTGTAAATAAACTGGTGGAAGATTTAAGTTATGAGGGCAGACTGTTATTGTGTCGGTTTTATCTTGGAGGAAAGACACTTGCGAGGGGACATAATTCTTCTTTACAAGTACATTACAAGTACTCAAGTGCAATATAGACAGATACTGGGGGATCAGCAGCTGGGCTGACCTGGTAGGGAACTAAGGCCTGTCTTTGCTTGTGTGACTGCAGGGCTGTGATTGGCTAACTACTAATTGGATGTAAATATACTGGGTGATGGGAAACAACCTATAGCAGAAACTTGTACAGGTATTGGATCCGTTATCTGGGAACCCATTATTCTGAATGTTCCAAATTTCGGAATGACTTTCTCCCATAGGCTCCATTTTATCCAAATAATACACATTTTTAAATATAATTTCATTTTTCTCTGTAATAATAAAAAGTAACTTGTACTTGATCCAAACAAAGATATAATGAATCCTTATTTGAAGCAGAACCAGCCTATTGGGTTTATTCAATGTTTACATGATTTTCTAGTAGACTTAGGGTATGAAGATCCAAATTACGGAAATCAATTATCAGGAAAACCCTAGTTCCCGGAGAGAAGAGATTGGAGTATGCATAGGAGAGACCTGAATAGAAAGATGATTAATAAAAAGTGGCAATAACTATAAATGTGTAGTCTTGCAGAGCATTTGTTTTTACGTGGGGTCAGTAACCAAATTTGAAAGCTGTAAAGGGTCAGAAGAAGAAGAAGGCAAATAATTCAAAAACTATATAAAAAAAAAAAGGCCAGTTGAAAAGTTGCTTAGAATAAGCCATTCTTTAATATACTAAAAGAAACCCCAACTGGGATTCACAATCACTAGACTTACAAGACTTTGAAATACAAGGGCATACTTTGTTGCACAAAACATTTCTCCATATCTGTGGCAGTTGTAGTTGGGTTTTATGGTGGAAACATTACAAGAAGAGTATGACACACCACTCCGACAGGCATAGGGCAGGCAGAGTATGGCACACACAGGAAGCATAGAGCAGGCAGAGTATGGCACATACAGAAAGCATAGGGCAGGCAGTGTATGGCACACACAGGGAGCATAGGGAAAGCAGAGAATTGCACACACAGGAGGCATAGGGCAGGCAGAGTATGGCACATACAGGGAGCATAGGGAAGGCAGACTATAGCTGGAGACAGGGAAACCTATCAGGACGACTCTAATATGAGCAGTTCACAGGCCAGGATTTGTGGAAAGGCCAGAAAGGCCTGGGCCTAGGGTGGCAGAATTTTAGAGTGGAGGCATGCCGCCCAACCACGCCTGCATTGGTTTGGAAGCACTGGGAATTTGCAGGAGATACAATATTTTTTAAAATGCCATGTGCACCAATCACCAGTACTCCAGACCTGATGCTGAAAATCTCCGCATGTACACAAAGGAAGGGGATGGGGTTGATGAGTGCAGTAGGCCCAGGGGCACCTGCATTATAAATCCAGCCCTGTCAGTTCATACTGTACTATATACAGTGATAAAATGCTGGTGCCCCTCCAGCAGTTTGCATTAGGTGTGAACAGTGTGGGCACTTTCAGTCTGAGATGTGAACAGTAAAGGGCTTTAGAAGGGTTACAGGTGTGAACAGTGCAGGGGAGGATAAGAGGTGTGAACTATGCAGGATTTTACAATCTGAATTTGAAGTGCAGTGGCCAGTTAATCTCAGTATTGATACATTTTAAAGCTTGCACCTAGTAAGCAGGTTTTAAATGATGTATTATGGATAAAAAAGTGTTGGAATAGAAATAATGTTTCCCGTGCTAGTGGTGATATTACCAGTTCAGATACACAGCAGCCCTAATGCAGTAAAGGCCCATGTTTCCTTGTGAAGCTCCATCGGGGGAATGTAATAAAAGTCGCAAAGAGCAAAACAATTCACACCAATAAGGCTAAAAATCCACATCTCGCAATGTAATATTGTTCCTTAAACTGTTATTGCATTGCGAATTTTAATTGCGCATTGCGAATTTTAATTGCGCACTCATAAGAAGTGCTTGAAGGTGTCGTAATCTTTTAGAGCAAACATAACGACTTTTTCAGTAAGAAGTTTTATTACATTGACTGCGCATTGGCGCAAACAATATAAAATTCGCAAACTGTCTTTCACTGTCGGAAGTGGTCGCTAAACAGTTTCCGGGCTCGCAAAAGCTATAGTAAATTCACACAAAGCAAAATTTGTTTGCGCAAAAGCATAACTTTTCGCATTGCGAATAGTTTTTCCATTAGCGATTTTTATTACACTCCCCCGCATATGTCTTATCTTGACCAGCCTTTTCCTTGGTGCCACCCGAGCTTCACATTCTCCACTTGTACAGGGCCGCTGGTGCTTTCTGGGAAACGTGTCAATCATGTGCATGAAGGCTTATGTATGGTGGGGAGAGGGTCAGAGACTACTTTCTAGTCTTAAAATATAATAACATGTATTGAACATGTTTACTGAAACTCCGTTTCTGCATTCCAGGTATTTCAGAGATGGGAGGACCATCACCTGGAGGTAGTATCCTTCTTTCATGAGAATAGTTTTCATGGACTAATGGCTCATGACTCTGAGTAAACCCTCCGTAACATCCCTTAATACTACAGCTCCCATGCCCTCAAACTCAGTTGGAATGGGAAGAATTTGATCACCAATCAGTTTCTAATGCAGGAAGTTGCCAAGCAGTTTGGCCTAAAAGATGAGCCACTTTCCAATTTTTGCAGCTCTTTTAGGTAAGTAGATGTGAAGTAGAGCAGCAGTGTGAAGAACACGTCTGGTAGTGCCCTAGACTACAAGCTTCCAATTTAAGTCAATGGGAAATTGCAACAAAATTCTTCAGCCTTTTGATTAGCCTAAAGAATAAAATATATCCTATACACATACTAGCCTCTTTTAATGGAACAGTCATTGATGTGTACCCTCTTTATGGACCGAGCATTTTGCCTCTTGAGTGTTTTCAGTGCTGTGAACATACACCAAACCACTCCAAATTGCCATCCCCACCCAATTCATTTCTGTAGAAATTGCTTGTGCCTGTAAATACAATATTGCATTAGCTAGCACTTGCAAGCTGTTCCCATAAGAATGAATTGACGAACATTTTGCTCAACAAAACCTTTGGTGTTCCATTTCCCATTTTCCACAAAGTGCACACATACATTCACTTTATCCTTTCCCTTCAGTTTTCTTAGTCTATAATTTGCCTTCATCTCCCTTGTGCAGCTAAGTTTTAAC
The DNA here is from genome assembly GCA_038501925.1 of Xenopus petersii. Lineage (NCBI taxonomy): Eukaryota > Metazoa > Chordata > Amphibia > Anura > Pipidae > Xenopus > Xenopus petersii. The sequence goes on along the minus strand of CM076673.1, from coordinate 66,012,172 downwards.
CATATCCTGTCCTGTGTAGTAACCCTTTCCACAATAACTTCTCCCCACTTATTGAAATACATTTTGCATATAAATGTAGCTGCAGCCTACAAGTGTTTACTAGACCTGTCAAGTCTCTATAGTAAAGACACTGGGATGACAGAATTTATCTTTAAAGGAACAGTAACACCAACATTTTTTAACACTTAATTCATCCTCAAATAGCTATAGTACTAGGTCAGGTTAACTCTAATTTTTTTTTTTTAATCTTGAGCTTGAATCTAACTTCCGAAGTGCTCCATAGCAGAAAGGTGACGGAAGCTTTAATTCCTCTGCTATGCTGAGATTAAAAGAATTGTTCAGTATAAAAATAAAAACTGGGTAAATAGAAAGGCTATGCAAAAAAACATGTTGGTTAGTTAGCCAAAAATGTAATGTATAAAGACTGGAGTGACTGCATGTTTAACAGAACAGAAAACTACTTCCTGCTTTGAAGCTCACTTGGTTTCCACTGATTGGGTTTCTTATAAAACAAGAACATGAGTAGATTTCACATTCATTCTTCTTTAACTTTTTAGTGTTTCTTATTTGTTCCATTCTCACCCCCACCCACCCCATCTATATGTTATCCCTCCCAAATGTGACCAATACCCAGAATAAAGACACACACAAAGCAACTTGATGTTAAATCTGTGTAAGTCACAGTTTTATTGATAATAATTAGATAAACTGCGCTATTTGATTCCTTCCTGACCCCTTAACGGCGATCGGATTTGCTCCCAGGATCAATGCGCCAAATTAAATCAAGGGAAGCAGGGTGAGGGAAACAGAAGGGAATATGGCAGCATACACATGAGTGCCTTTAAGCGACAGGGTGAACACTACATTCCATTTTATTGGACCCCAGGCAGCCTGTAGACCCGCTTCTGCAGTCTGAGGGATGGAGTGGACAGGAATGCAGGGTCTACCGAGTGTCTTAAAGGTGCTCCTGTCTATGGAACCATATTTAGGGGGAAAGAAGGGACACTGTGGTTGGAATTGCGATGGAGGGAATGGAAATAGAAGGTAATATGGCAGCATACACACGAGCACCTTTAAACTACAAGGTGAACACTGCATTCCTCTCCATTCCATTGGACCCCAGGCAGCCTGTAGAACCCAGCTTCAGCAGTCTTGAGGGATGGAATGGAAAGGAATGCAGGGTCTACTGAGTAGCTTAAGGGTGCTCTTGTCTATGAAACCATATTTTAGGTGTAAGGGGGCAGCGATGGTGAAATTACAGTGGAGGGAATTGAAACAGAGGGGAATATGGCTAAATATACATGGGAGCGCCTATAAGCTGCTAGGTGAACACTGCATTCCTCTCCATTCCATTGGACCACAGGCAGCATGCAGACCCAGCTTCTGCAGTCTGAGGGATGGAGTGAAAAGGAATGCAGGGTCTACCGAGTGGCTTGAGGGTGCTCCTGTCTATGGAACCATCTTGTAGGTGTAAGGGGGGAGCACCACTGGTGGAATCATGGTGTATTGGAGTGGAGGCACCGCTGGTGGAATTCAGAATGGCTCACTCCCCTCGTCATGAAGATCACTTACACAGAGATGCATTGATACATGGTACCGTGTATACTAAGACGGTGCTGGTGGCTGGTGGGCTCTCTGCAAAACCAAACAAAGTAACGTTAAACTTGTACCCGAGGATTTTACCTTAGCAAGTGATTTCTCTGTAGAAATTCTATAACATTTTGGGGGATTTTAATCAGAATATGGCAGTTATGCAAATTAACATTACTAAATGCGTTTTGTACCATTTCCCTCTGTGATTATGGGGCAAGTTGCAAATCACATTTTCAAGCCATTTGATCCCAATCCCTTGCCAAAATTATGAAGATACACTTCCTATTAGTTTCTATGGCATCTCCATAGGTTTCAGCTGCGCAGAATTTAAATGTTCTTTTTGTAGTTGTTTTTCACAAAATCACAGCATTGCAATGGCTTTCAATACATCAACCATATTACAAAATAGTAATAATTGAACAAATATATTCACTAGATACTGTACCTGGATATGTTTCCATGTACTTCCCGAAAATTGCCCCGTTTATTTCCTCTAGTTGTTTGTAGGGGGATTTCAGTTGGGCTTTGGCCTTTATCTTGTCCTGCAGGACCTCAAGCCATAAATCTGATTTTCCACCACCTCGTTAATTCCACGCTGTCTCTAGCTATACAATAATCAGCTTGTCCATTTTATTTCGCCAATGATGTCCTTCCTCATGCTCTCCAAATCAGTGATCTTACAGATCCTCTCCTCCTTCCTGTAGATCCACTGTGTGCCCTAGAGAAATGTTAGAAACAAGAAGACGGTTTCCAGCAGTTTGTGTTTAATCCCCAGTAATAATGAAAATGACAATTTCTTCCCATAGGCACAATAAGAAAACAATATGTATTTATTACCATTAGGGGAGCTGTTACATTGATCGTCGTTGCAAAGCAAAAGCTTTTTGGTTCAATAGAAGTGTTGATATTGAGGTAGGTAAGAAAAGACATGCTTTTAAGGCTTTCAAGTTAGCTGGGACAGCCAAATCATTTATAAGGTACAAGGAGGCCAATAAATCATGCAAAGAAGCTATAAGGCAAGCTAAAATTGATATGGAAAAGGATATTTTTTTAAAAAAGAATCCAAAATTATTTTTTAAATATGTTAATAGTAAAAAAATGAAGCAGGAAGGGGTGGGACCTTTAGGATCAGAGGGTGGTCAGCTGGTTGATGAAAACAAAATAAATGCACAGATTCTGAACTCATATTTTTTTGTCTGTCTACACAAATGAGGAGCCAGTTAATGAAGGTTTCCTTCTTAATAGTCCAAATTTTAGTAATACAACTAATGATGCATGGTTCACACATGAGGAAATTCAAAAGAGACTTGAACATGTTACGGTTAACAAAGGTCCTGGCCCATATAGTATTCATTCCACGGTACTTAGCGAGCTTAGCTCTGTGATTGCCAAACATCTTTTACTTAATTTTTCAGGATTCATTGAGGTCTGGCATAGTGCTGAGAGACTGGCAAATTGCTAATGTGTTGCCTCTATTCAAAAAAGGATCCCGTTCTCAGCCTCAAAACTATAGGCCAGTTAGTCTGACATCAGTGGTAGGAAAGTATTTTGAAGGGTTAATAAAGGATGGACTTTATAGCAAATCATAAAACTATGAGTGTGTGCCAGCATGGTTTTATGCGTAATAGATCTTGCCAGACTAACTTCATTTCTTTTTATGAGAAGGAAAGCAGGGACCTCGATTCTGGGATGGCAGTGGATATGATTTACTTAGGCTTTGCTAAAGCATTTGATACAGTGCCACACAAAATGTTACTGGTTAAATAAAGAAATGTTGGCCTGGAACATAGTATTTGTACCTGGATAGAGAACTGGCTAAAAGTTAGACTAAAAAGAGTGGTGGTAAATTGAACATTTTCTAATTGAACCAGTGTTGTTAGTGGAGTACCGCAGGGCTCTTTAATAGGTCCCTTGCTTTTCAACTTGTTTATTAATGACCTGGAGGTGGGAATTCAAAGTACTGTTTTATTTTTGATGATACTAAATTGTGCAGAACTATGTTCCATGCAGGATGCTGCCACTTTGCAGAGTGATTTGTCTAAGTTGTGAAACTGGGCAGCAAACTGGAAAATGAGGTTCAAAGTTAATAATTGCAAGGTTATGAAAAATAATATAAATGCAAGTTATACACTAAATGGCAGTGTGTTGGGAGTTTCTATAAATGAGAAGGATCTAGGGGTTTTTGTAGATAACAAGTTGTCTAATTCTGGGCAGTGTCATTCTGTGTCTACTAAAGCAAATAAAGTTCTGTCTTGCATAAAAAAGGGCATTAACTCAAGGGATGAAAACATAATTATGCCTCTTTATAGGTCCCTGGTGAGGCCTCATCTGGAGTATGCAGTGCAGTTTTGGACTCCAGCCCTTAAGAGGGATATAAATGAGCTGGAGAGAGTGCAGAGACGCGCAACTAAATTCAAGTCAAAAAATCAAGGTTGGGGTTGTTTTCTCTGGAAAAAAAGGTGCTTACGAGGGGACATGATTGCACTTTACAAGTACATTAGAGGACATTATAGACAAATATCAGGGGACCTTTTTACCCATAAAGTGGATCACTGTACCAGAGGCCACCCCTTTAGACTAGAAGAAAAGAAATTTAATCTGAAGCAACGTAGGTGCTTCTTCACAGTCAGGACAGTGAGGTTGTGGCATGCACTGTTGGGTGATGTGATGGATGATTCAGTTAATGCCTTTAAGAATGGCTTGGATGATGTTTTGGACATAATATCAAAGGCTATTGTGATACTAAACTCTATAGTTAGTATAGATATGGGTATATATATATATATATATATATATATATATATATATATATATATATATATATATATATATATAAAATTTATGTGACAGTATGGAGGGGTGTGTGTATGGATGCTGGGTTTTCATTTGGAGGGGTTGAACTTGATGGACTGTCTTTTTTCAACCAGATTTAACTATTTAACTATGTATACTATGATCTCTACAGACAGAGTAAATAACATGGCAACTCTCACTGGTAAGTTCTAACTCTAAATATGGGAAATTTAATGCTCAGGGAAAACACTAAACTAAACCCTGTTATATTTCTATTTAATGACATTTACATGAAAGATACACATGAAATGATAATAATTGGGTTAGTATTCCCTTTAACCTCTTGGGTACCTTTGTCAGCAGCCACTTTAGAGAGCAGCCTTACCTGGCGATAGCCTTTTATGTAAAGGCGGTCCTTGCTTGAAAACAAGCCTATCTCCGACACCCCTGCAATGTAAAAGAGAGATTTGGGAAGGTTAGAGTTAATGTGTAGATGTGCCATATGTATAGGGACAGCACAAAGGAACAAGCACGTTTAGTAATATGATTATCTGCCATGATATTATGCCCCTTTTTTTGTGCTTCTACTAAACCTGTTGAACTGGAACTATTCAAATGCTCCGATTGGCTGCCCACCTGCCTTAAATTACATCATTTGACCCACCCTGGAAATTTTCCAAGGGAGTCCCATGTTAGGGGTGCCCTGAAATAGAAACGTATACAGTCCAGTTTATACTAGTGGGATAAAGTACATTGCTGGGGTGGGGACTGTACATTGAATTTCAGGGACAATAGTGGGTTGGGACCAACCAAGGGGGACTGCAGGGACAGACTAAAGATAAATCCCCCAACTCATAAAGGTGACACTAAAGAAGAACAGCTATAGCTACATCTATAATGAGCAGCATGGCAACTCCTATAGCCAAGGGATAAGCTAACCTTACTGTTGCAAGTGCATATTATAGAGGGGGAAATACAGGACCAGTACCTTTGTCCAGAGGATCCCAAATGAGAAGATGTTATTAATCTCTGGCAGGGGGTCACTTAAGGTCTCCTTTCTTCTTTGTCTTCCCTCTCACTTTTGCTGTCTCTCTCACAATCGCTTTCTATCTCAAATCGGTCTCTCGCAAATCGCACGGAATATTTCACTTTTTGGGGAGAAATAATAAGAGATTGTGAGCAGGAGCATAATGGGGGCTGTGTACCCTCACACTTCTAGAGCCCCAGATGCCCTAAATGGCAGTCCGCTCTTTATCCTTCTACACTGTGATTTAAAATAGTATGCCAATGCATAAGCTACAGATCCCATAATGCACTCACTATAAGGCTGTAATTGGGAGTCTGACTGCTGTTGCGTGTGCTATTTAGCTAACAAAAATGTTGGGCAATCAGGATGTACCACACAAAAATGGAGTGCTCACCTCAAGCAATATATCCTTTCGGATCAGGTGCTCTAGCAGTATTCAGTCACACCTGCCACGGATCCAAATCACAATTGTAGAAATCCAAATTACTGCAGCACACTGTAGTTTGTGTAAAATTTTATAGGTGTACTTTATTGGCTCAAATATGAGCAGACATGTGGCAACGTTTCGGGCCTCGCAGGACCCTTTCTCAAGCCTGTGAAATCACATACTGTTCTGTGTTAAATAGGGTAAAAGTGGGTGGGGAAACTGTGAAGGCAATGGGCGTGAACAACAGTGTTCATTAGTGATCCCTAATTGTATTACAATTATCACAATATAGTTACATCCATCTAAAATAACACAATTAATATATCAAAATCCCATAGTGTCCATGTCTGTGATAATGTCCAAAAAGGTTACATAGTTTCTTTACAATCAGTGTCCCTGTAATTCTGTAACCATCTTCAGTGATAATAAGCAATTGCTTAAAAAGAGACATTACATTTAAAAACAATATCTTTATCTTTATATTCAGAAGATTTGAGACGCTTTAACTTTACCTTGTATGCACATTGTGTTCTGTGTTTCATTCTGTGACTGCTTAATCTGTGCAGAAGGTAGTTTCAGCACTCAGAATGTTCTGATATCTAATCATTGTTCAGTGACCTTGAGAAAAAAGCATACATGTTTTCTTCAATTGATAGTTCCCAATACATTTGTACGTTCCAAATCAATAACAGTAAGATCTATTTCACATTGTCTGTTCCCCTACTGGTATAAAAACATAGCTGGAGTATAATCTTTATTTAAACCCCTAGGCCAGACCGTATCCAATCTATGAATCCATTGCATGTCAAGTTTATGCAGTAACGCTAATCTATTCCCCCCTCTCCTAGGTGGCTCAGCCGAATCAATCACCTGGAATCTCAGTTGACTCACTGAGTGCCCTGCCTGTTTAAAATGTGCAGGAACAGGCAATGTAGTTAGCCCCTTACGTATAGTTGACTTATGTTTGGATATTCTGTCTTTAATCTTTTGTGTTGTTTCCCCCACGTAAAGCAAACCACATGGACACTTAAAGGAAAACTATACCCCCCAAACAACGTAGGTCTCTATTAAAAGATACTGAGTAAAACCGCTCATGTGTAAAACCCTGCTTCATGTAAATGAACCATTATCATAATAATATACTTTTTTAGTAGTATGTGCCATTGGGTAATCACAAATAGAAAATTGCCATTTTAAAAAATAAGGGCCGCCCCCTGAGATTGTAAGATTCACTGTGTACTCATATACAAACCACATGTAAGGTCACATGAGCCAATTAACAGACAGAGTTCTGCCTTTTGCTTCCTCACTTCTTCCTGTTACAGTTAGTGTTGTAGTATTTCTGGTCAGGTGATCTCTGAGGCAGCACAGATAGAGTCACGAAATGGTGGTTCAAGGCAAGAGATGTAAAAGGGCAATATTTATGTAAATATATATTCCAGTTTGGTAAGATTCTTTAATGTCATTCAATTTGATATAAACTATCTGTTGCTTAAGTATTCATTTTGGGGGTATAGTTTTCCTTTAAGTAAAAAAATGACAAAGGTTGAGTCACAGGTGTAATATTGTTTGATTGCATATTTCTTTCCAGAGTGTGGGTGATAGAAATTTTCCCCTTTAATCACTGAGTTGCACTGTGTGCAGTGTAAACACGGGAAAGTCCCAAATTTGGGTTTATTGAGGAAACGTATACGTTCCTTCTTCATGCCCCCTATGTCCGCCTTGATTAGTCTATCTCTTAGATTTTTGGCTCTTTTATAAGCCATCATTGGTCATACTTGGAAATCGGGTACATCCGGTAAACAGGACTGTAATAAATGCCAATGATTTTGTATAATTTGTCCCACTTGTTTACTAGCTGTGCTAAAACTACTCACGAACACCATTCTATTATCATCTTTCTTTTTTTCGGGCACCTTAGACAGAAGATTATCTCTTGTTTTATCATGTATTTTTTGTAAGCTTCTGTCTAAGGTGTCCCTGCTGTATCCCCTCTGATTGAAACGTACTAGCATATTCTCCATTTGTTCCTCACACTCTTTAGGATCACTTGTTATCCATTTGACTCTCGCCAGTTGAGATACTGGAAGAGAGTTTTTTAAGGGCTCTGGGTGAAAACTTTCAAAGTGTAGAAGATTATTCTTATCTGTGTTCTTCCTAAAAAGACTTGTCTTAAGTATTTCACCCACCCTAGTGATACTTACATCAAGAAAATTTATTGTTGCATTATTCGAATCAACTGTGAATTTCACATTACTGTCAATCTGATTTAAAAAATTGTGAAAAAGGGACAAACTTTCTTGTGAACCATCCCAAATTAACAACAGGTCATCGATATAGCGTAAATGTAATAAACAGTGCGATTTCCAAAGATGGTTTTCATAAATGATCATGTCCTCTATAAATGACATAAAGAGGTTGGCATACATGGGGGCCATATTACTTCCCATCGCCGTACCCCTCTGTTGTATATAGAAAGTGTCCCCAAATAAGAAGTAGTTTTGATGTAACACTATTTCTAATAGTGAAAGTAAAAAGGCCTTTTGTCTGGTGGTATACTCTGTTGTATCTAAAAAATGTTTAACAGCTCTCAAACCCAAGCTATGTGTTATAGATGTATATAGACTAGCGACATCAAAGCTGACTAGTAGAATATCATGTGTAGGCAGTGTAATATCTTTGAGTAGTGTGAGTAAATGAGTAGTATCTTTGACATACGATCTTGTGTTTTGCACTAATGGTTGTAACATTTTGTCTAAGTAAACAGCCAAAGGGGACAACACTGAATCTGTACCTGCGACAATAGGGCGGCCTGGTGGTTTTTGCATATTTTTATGTATTTTTGGTAAGGTGTAAAACACCGGTGTAATTGGATTATCTTTAAAAAGGAAGCGTTTCAAATCATCGGCTATCACCCCTTCCTCTGCAGCTGTATATACTGTGTCCATAATACATTGTTGGATGGATACCAACGGATCTGATCCATTTTTTTATATACATTTGTATCAGATAATTGCTTCTCTATCTCTTCCATATAGCACTTTCTATTCATTACCACCAGGGCGCCTCCTTTGTCTGCAGGTTTAACAATCAATTTGTCATTTTGCATTAATTCTTTTATACATTTGTTCTCCATATATGTTAAATTAGGTTTAACTATCTGTTGCTTAAGTATTCATTTTGGGGGTATAGTTTTCCTTTAATAGTGAGCTGAGAATGTCCCAATCCACCATTGCTGTACGAAACCTGAGGGCCTGAAGGAATTTTTGAAAAATGTCTCTTAAGTCTTAAATTCCTAAAAAACCTTTGTAAGTCAACATCCAGGGAAAATGTATCACAGGCACTAGTGGGACTAAAAGAGAGACCCCTTTGAAGAACAGACATTTGTAATGGTGTCAACATAATATCAGAAATATTGTATACTAACGTATCTGGTGTTTCTTCCGTGCCTGCCTGTTGGGTTGTTGCCTCCGTTCTGTTGACTGATTCGGCTCCCTGATGTACACCCGATCCTTGTTGGGCAATCAGGATGTAGGCTTTTATCAATGGTATGTGGAAAGGGCCTTCATCATCTCCCATGATGCACTATAAGGGTTGACCATAAGAGGTAGGTAGCATTTGTATTGCTTATAATGTCATGATTAGGGTGGGCTTGTAACAGCACTACAGATCCCATCGTGCTCTATGAATCCTTGGTTATATTAATACAGGGGTCATCTCCATATTCCTATTGATTTTCCTTTCCCCCTGCATGTACCTAGTGTGCCTGCTTCCCATAACCAGTTGTGTTCTGATCAGTGCCCCTGAAACCATAATGCCAGGAATCCTAAGGGCAGACATTTATTCTTCTGATTTGTGCTACTTGTCTTTCTACTTAAAGGGGATCTATCACGAAATTTAAATTCTCTGAATGGATAGTTGAAGTGGAAATAATAATATCTTCAAATATATTTCTTTAGCAGAAATGCTTACTTTTTTAGTAAAATGACATATTACTACATGCAATGAGGGTGCTTTCACTGAGAGACAGTTCAAGCTACTGCTGAATGGGAGTGGCTTCTCACTAGCTATGACGTCACTTAGCAACTAGCAAAGTCCCTCCCTCTTCCATGCTGAATAGCATCCTCACACCAACTGTTACTGTGGAAGCTCCTTGTGAGAAAAGTAAGCCTGTCAGTTCTGCACATTCTCTCAGTCAAGTACAGACAGAGAGATTTGTAAATAATTAGGGAAGCACCGAATCCAGGATTTGGTTAAGGATTCTGCCTTTTTCAGCAGGATTCAGATTTCGGCCGAATCCTTCTGCCCAGCTGAACCAAATCCGAATTTGTATATGCAAATTAGGGGCGGGAAGGGAAATTGCGTGACTTTTTGGCACAAAACAAGGAAGTACATTTTTTTCCCCTTCCCACCCCTAATTTGCATATGATCATTTCATTAATCATGTGCCCAAATATTACTGCTCAGTGAAAGATTCTGCCGAATACCGAACCAAATCCTAATTTGCATATTGGAGTTTTCAAAAAAATATGGTCCACCCTCTGCTGTAAGAATTGGCAAGAATTAGGGAAACATTTTTTTTTTTATTTCTTTAAATTATATCATGGCATATAACTGGTTTGTCCAGCAGTAAAACTGTAGTTGTGAGTTATCAACCCCTTGGGAACATTATGAACCACATGACAATACAATTGTGTGACAATACGAACATAAAAGTAAAACTATTGACATACAGTAAGTGCTGACAGAGAGAGACCACATTCACAGCTAAGGTGTTACTAGTGAGAGGTCCCCACTACCAGGGGTCCCTTTCCATTAGACTTTGTAAAAGCAGTGCCAATGAAATGTAAAATATTAAGTCCTAGGTTGACCCCTCTGAGCAGACAGTTCATAAAGCGCAAAAATCCCACAGATTGTGCAAGGGGAGATGTGCAAATTTACATCGTGTGTGCTCTGAGATAACTTTTTAAGGAAAACTATACCCAAAAAATTAACACTTGAGCAACAGTTTATATAAAATGAAGTTGCATATTAAAGAATCTTACTGGAATATATAAGTAAATATTGTCCTTTTACATCTCTTGCCTTGAACCACCATTTAGTGATGGTCTGTGTGCTGCCTCAGAGATCACCTGACCAGAAATACTACAACTCTAACTGTAACAGGAAGAAGTGTGGAAGCAAAAGACAGAACTCCAATAAAACCATAAAAATCAATGCTTTTTTTTTTTGCCTAGTTTAATCAGCAGTCATAATCACTGTTTGACTATTTTAGCATGGCCAAATATGTTTTACAGACAGAAACAAGCGAACAACACCTATGTAATGCTGAAAATGCAATAAAATAGCTAAATGTGCAATAAAATGGCTAAAAATGCACCAAAATTTGCAATATAATCACTACAAATAACATATAAAAGGTATTGCGCAGTATGGTACACTATTCGCAATGGCTATAAAAAAATATTTAAGGCAAAAAAACAAATGATGCAACAAGAAAAAAAAGCCACAAAATAGTGTATGTGCATATGTGTGTGTACAATTCTCAAAACTACGTTATGTGCGCATGTGTGCGGGTACAAGTGTGAGTTCTGTGAGTGTGTGACCCCCCCCGATCCCCAAAAATGTATGTGTTAGTGTGAATGTAAATGTGTATCAGTGTAATAAGTGTGTGTGTGTGTAAGCGTAACACTAACCTGGAAAATGCATGAAAATCCATCTGGGGTTGCAGGAGGGGGTCCCACAAAGAAGAGGCAGATGTCTTCGGTGAAGATCCAGTGAGTGGGCGGTGCTGTGGGTATAGGAAGTGCAGGCAGCAGCAGGACACGTAGAATTCACGTTCATACTGCTACCTTAGGGCCTCATGGCGATTGCGCCCCAGGGGCCACTGGATCCCCCACTCTGCTCATTGCCTAAAGGTGGGGAATGAGCAGGGATGGAGCAAGCTGCAGCCAGTCCCACCCTCCTGCAGCCAGCCCCTCTGCAGCCAGCTTCTCCCTTGAGTTAGTCCCCCTGCAGTCAGCCCCCCTGCAGTCAGCTTCTCCCTTGAGTCAGTCCCCCTGCAGCCAGCCCCCCTGCAGCCAGTCCCCTCATGTCTGCCTCTGTAATTTTGTGACTTTTAAAACATGGTTTCACACAAAGCTGCTGTACTTCTGCACCTTCCCCTCCCATCCGGAAAAGTGGAAAGCTAGGTAGCCTGTAACAAGCTCCTTCTCTCTCCTGACTCAGCCCCCCCTTGCAGTCAGTCAGCATCGTAGTTTTTACAAGTACGTTTCCTGTTCATGAAGATTTTCACTCCTAGTTCTCAAACTCCCCCTCCCTCCCAGAAACGAGGCATAAAGAAATAAAGGTGGACTGGGGAACAGTGTGTGAATCTCAGTCGCACATTAATTTGTATGAGACACTGAGACGCATAAGTATTGAAGGTGCTGCTGCTCCAGTATGAATTTCCACTTTATCTAACACGGCTGCGTCTCAGTGTCTCATACAAATTAATTAAAAATGACAGTTGGCAAATGACCGTTGGAATTTACAGCAGAGGCAGAAAAAATGGTAAACCAAACACCCATTGCACAAGTAAACCAAACACCCATTGCCTTAGAACTATAAATTTTTATGGTCTCACTCCCATTACAGATGGCAATTGGGGAGATTTTAGGCACTTTGACACTGATGGACCATATATAGCTAAACATATATGGCTAACACATTTATGTATCATACAGGGTTAACACTGTTGGACTATTTGCAGTGTGTGCAAATACTTGGTTCTGACTTGGTCACAGTAACCTTCAGTTAGAGACTTCTCCTGGTGCATATCACTGATAAGCCACATTTAATGAGCATATACTTTCTTAGCCAAAAACTAATTATGTTTTCTCCACGTAGTCTATTTTTTCATAATACGATGTATTTCTCGTCATTATAATGATGCTTTTCTCATCATCACAATGGAATGTCTTTGTCCTTTACCTTATAAATTCTCTTACCGAATCTTAAATAAACTGAGTTTGTTTCTGACTTACCTACCTGTTGGTCTGTTTCATACAAACTCCCAGATCTGCGTGCCTGGAGAGACAATCACAGATGATCTACCAGTGACGGTTCAAAGCGAGTGCACTCGTAGCTACAAGTTCTAAATAGGACGGTTCCAGTTATTGCCCTTTCAGTTGGTGTCAGAAGTGGGATCGGCTGGAAATAGCATTTGGAGCGGTAAGTAGAATGTCTGTCTGAAAAGACGATTTTTTCCTTGCCCTCCACTATTTCCAAAAACCGTTTCCCCGCCTGAGGGGTGTATAACAAAGTTGTAGCTTAAATGGTCTCAAGGTAGAGACGGTTCAGTTAGCCCTAGGACTTAAGAGTAAGCCAGGGGTTGCTGGAGATCATTCTTTTCTGACTGTGTTGTCTCTCCATGCATTAATGTACCATTAAAGGTATAAATTCTACCTCACACAACTTATTCTCTTTCCTCTTTTATCTATTCATTTCAACACTATAGAATTGTTGTATGTGTTTTTGTCTTACTGCAATTTTGAAAGGTATTTCACGTATTTCTGTTGTTTATCATTTGTTTTATTACTTTATGTAAAGTGATCGCTATATTAAGGAATACCTCTGTCAGTTGATAAGGTTTTGCTGGGACCCTCGATCCCGAGACAGCCCGTCAATTGTCTTGATTTATTGCTATCACTTTACTTGTTATGTAATGTGCTGCTAAATCTATTAACCCTAAAATTGTGCACAATAAATGTGAGGATATTAAGAAACATTCGCAGAGCTGCTGAGGGTATTGTTGGGACCTTCAGTTCTTGCTTTATCCTTACAATTTATTGCATTCAAATTCCATTGAGTGTTATTCTTGCATTAAGGCATTAGACCTCGTAACACAATTGTCAGGTATTGATGAGACCTTGTTCTCGTACAGCCTTATATTGTGTTCCTGATTTGCAAGTACACTCAACAGCGACCTCTTGCTCTGGTGTTGGAAAATGGGTTCTAAGATTTCCAAAACATTACCAAAACCCTTGCCAAATGAAACATGTAAACAGTATGTATATCGCTGTAGCCCACAAGAAGGATTTTTTGTTGACCCTTGGAAAGATAGTATTGCAGGTTGGAGAGAAGATATAGGTTTAGATGACCCTTTTTCCCGAAGTCCCAATAGATTGCAAAACATTTTGTCCCATGCACCCGATCCCAGAAAGAACCCAGACGCATGTCTTAATTATTTAAAAAGGATGTGCCAAGGACAGAATATTACAGGTCACCGTAATTCACAATGGCAACCTAATTATAATTAAAGACAGGGCAAAGGCACCAGAAGAGGAATATGTAAAAATCTTGTTGTCTCTTTCTGTTATATGTGTATATGTGCAGCCCCACTTAGTTTGGTATTGTAAACATAAGCTCCACCAAATTTAGGACTGGATGTGATCCAAGAGATCAACGCGTGTGACTGTGACCCTAGCAATGAAACTTCTAAAGCCGGCACGCAAGCCCCTTGATGCTTGTAAAAGAGGTTTCCTTGAGAGGAGTTAAAAAGTTGCACGGGGGGGGTCTTGAATATCACAAGCTCCAGACCACGGACTTCAGCTGCACGAAATTAAGTATGCGCATGCATCTTTGTGTTTTATGTTTTGCTTTATATATCTAATCATAGAGTTTTAAGCATTGAATGATATTTTATTGTACAGTTCAGATATTTGATTAGGTTTGAAACAGCCCCTTTAACTCCTACTTTTTCCTCTTTGTCTATGGAATTGAACGTTTAGAGTTAATGCGGGTGGGCTCAAGACACTGACATCACCCATCCATAATGGGGGTCCTGGGAATTAACGAGGCGGAAGTGGCCACACAAGGTAGATATGCCTTGTTCTGTCTCCTTTCTTCTCCGGTTCCTAAGAACAGGGTGGTGCTGTGCAAAAAGCCTGACCCAAGGAGACCATTTGAGGTATAGCCCCACCAGCTTAGGCTAGAATAATAGAATAATAACAGTAAGTGAGAGAAGGAATCAGGAAAGTGAAGTAGAATGTCAAGAGAGTTGATATACAAAAAGGTCAGGCAAGTGATATAGACGAAAATTAAGTAAGTGATATGGACGATTGTCAGCCAAGGGACATACAAAGAGTTCGGGAAAGTGATATAGAAGAGGGTCAAGTAAGTGACATAGTAGAAAGTCAAGATAGTGCCCTAGAATCACAGGAAGCAAAGTGAGAGAAGCCGATAGAGACAGGAATAGAGAATAATGAGAAACAACATCTAAAAGTATAACATCTTAGAGATAGTTTTTTATGGTGCTGCTGGCAGCTCTGATCTCAGCTCAGCCAAGCTTTACCCCGCCCGTACAAAAAAAAAAAAATACATAGTCCTACCTAAAAAGTTAGAAGAGATAATTGCTATTGCCACAAGTCATGCGAACTCCTGCCCCAAGCCTTAGCAGGTGTTACTCATACAGCAACACTCTAATAACTTCCAGAATAAGTCCCAATAATTCCAGAAACAATAACTGTTACCAAAATAACAGGTCATGTAACTGTTACAAAAAGACCGTCGTTTGTTTCCATTATAGCAAGCCAGGGCATTATGCCAGCACTTGCAGACTCCCAAAGTAAATCTTTCTCTCAGCAGGAGATGCAGCTAATTGAAGCATTTGTTAATGAATTACCTTTCCCTTGTTTAGTAGATACTGACGCTGCCAACTCAGTTTTTAAGAATCGCTCAAAATCTGCCATTACCTGTTATCCCGTATCTACATAAGCTGTTTTTCCTTTAAGTGTCTCCATCCCTGACAGGTTTATAAACAGTGACATTCCTTGTAAGCCAGGGTGCACCATTTACTGTAATCGGGATACAATATTTGTCTCTGTCCAGCCTCAGTAAGTGTTTAAAATGATTAAGGTCCTTGATATTATATAGTTAATTTTTTGTCAGTAACAAAACTGTTTAAGATAGAAACTTTCGTACGTCCAGGTTTGCCCGATCATTCAAAGGTTACTTGACAAGAGAGTGTTAATTCCCAAGATCAGTCCATCCTGCCAATTCCCAAAGCCCGGCAAGGATGAATGGCGTTTTGTTTAAAATATCACAGTAGTTAAAGTTGTTATTGCATCCCATCCGGTAGTGCCTAATCCGACTACCAAAGCAGGTTGCAGTCATTACGTATCAAGCCCATAGCGGTCCTTTGATCCAGTAGCATAAGGTCATGCCCGTGCTGATGTAGCTGCAAAGTAGGCAGCATTGTATAATAAAATGTTTAACGTATGTGTTGTAAAAGAACCAACTCAGTCTGTTCCCTCTAGTGTTGTTTTATCAGCCATTCGGGACCAAGTGGAACCTGAAGAGAAGGAACATTGGCTTAACGCCAGATGTACACAAACTCCAGAAGGTGATTTTTTTAGTGTTTAGATAATTGCCCTGTAGCACCCCATGCTCTGTTACTATATTTGATTGCTGCCTCGCATGCTCTCACCCATATTTTAAAAAAAAAAGGGGGGGGGAGGTGTGATGCAGTGTCAGGAATGAGATTTGCCCTCAGCTTCTCATCTTTCACAGCCAAATATGTAAAATCATTTATCTAAATGTTGTACTTATGAATATGTACTTGTGTGTGGTGACCAATTCTCTGAGTGACCATAAGCCAAAAACTGTAAAAATGTGCAGAAGCCGGACTTGCGTGGCCGGATGCCCTTGATATAGTGCTTATATCTGTCTGGCACTCTCCCCACATGAATTATTGTTTGAAACAACAACACACATGGCTCAGTACTTTTTCCTCCTGCTGACTTCCTTTGCATGAACTATTGATGAATGACTGTTATTCAGTTATATAAAGAACTGACCAAATTGCGTTCTCGAGTTTATTCTTCCCTACCAGATCTAGCAGATGCCCCAGCATTGCATGTTCTCATTCCAGAAGATTGGATCCTAGTAAAGAGATACGTTGCTAAAGTTCTTCAACCGCACTGGGGAGGACCATTCCAAGTACTCCTCACCACAGAAAACAGCTGTAAAGGTTGAAAGGAAAGCGAATTGGATCCATCTGCCTTACTGAAAGGAGATTCAACTTCCACCTGTTGTGTAAGTGGGGGAATTGCAGGACATAATAACGCCTCTTTCCCACCACCACCTAAGTCCCAGGGACCCTAACATCCAGTGCTAAGGAAGTGGGTCCCCATCGGGTGAAGATGAAGCATCAGGACAAATCTTCAGCATCATCATATCATTGTGGGCCACATGTTTCGGTCCGAAGCCAGACTAAAGACTTATCACCTGTGTCTTCCTGCTACGCATCCTTATCTTCGTCGCTGTGCTGATTGCAGTACTCATAAAGCCTGTTGTTGATGACAAGTCACAAGTCAACACGCCAGTAGCCTCACTAACATTTTCTGCACCTGAGGTTAATGTTTCTTCACCAACTCATGTTAAAATTGTCAAAAGAGACTTATATTCGCAACTTTTTGAGCCTAATATTAATGCTCTTGTTAAATGCATATTGTGGCAGCATCTGCACTCAATATTACTGATTGTTGGATATGCATACATTTTCCTTTTACAGTTCGCAGTATGCAATATATGACAGAACTTCTATCTCCTCACGATATAGTTAAAATACCATGAGCCAAGTTCATATGTCTTCAGTATAACACCACACTTATTCCCATGCCCATTTCAGGATGCATGCAAACCACCAGAAGTGTATTTTAATAAAACTGTGTGACCCAAGGATAGGTAAGTTGGTAGTCAGCCTTTACATCAACATTTTGGCTAATCACCTGCATCTGGGTGACATTATTTGCAAATCATTCTCACTAGTGCTAGATAGGTTCACCGCTGATAGAAAAAAATATTGATATTTTAAACGTAATTGAAGTTTCCTAACATTATTTGTTTCTGTTCTTGCTGTGGCTTATTATATCATTTTATTTCACAGGCTAATTCTACTGAGCCTGTTCTTTTCTATCCTAATAATTCTAGAGGTCAAATATGATTTTATTTAATCATCACAGTATATAAATGTTATATTCCACAGGTATTGTTCTATAGGTTGTATTCATAGCATTTGTAATGTATACTATAATTGCAAGGGAGCGGTTTCTGAGGGCCAATACGGCCCTTACAGACACTGTTCCAAGGTTATGTGTAACATCTGCCAAGTTGGTTCTTATCAGTATCCTGTATTGTTTTGTATTCTATGCCAAGGAGAATCATCCTTGCAGCACACCTGCAGTTACTCCTTTATTTTTTATAAGACCAATTAGCCCTAGCATGGCTTCATCATCAACACATACATCAGTAGCATAGATGTATTTTTCTCTTTTATAGTCGCACATCTTGTTTTAAGGAAGAGTAATTTAGAGTAATTTTATGAACAATTTCCTCCTGATTGTGAATCTAATTTGTATTTGTTTTCTAAATCTGAAATCATAGCTTTCAGTGCTTCACTAGTTGGAGTCCTTGTTTTAACCATATATCAAGGACGACAAAATTAATAGAATTGCTTGCATTATTGTTAAGAGTATTAATGCCACTAGCAAAGCCATTGCAAGCCTCTTAATTTTTCTGATCATTCTCAGGCCATCAACCAATAGCTCAGCATTTTACACAGCTTAGCCAATGATATTTCCCAACATAAAGACCAACATTGGTGGGATTGGCTTATCAGTTGCTTGCTGTGATGTTGGTGGTTGGGTTAAGACTATTATTGAAGTAGTTTACTTGTGATTTTTGTTTACTCCTCATTCAAAGTGTATCTTCACTCATATCTGTGTCGTACACATCACTAAAGTTTTTCCTTTTTCACACTATTTTTATAACCATATTTTTATATGTATTTTTATACCCGTAACGTATAAGTATTTTTGCCTCTATTCCTTTTGTAGTCACATTCGTGACTAAACGGGGAATTGATGGACCATATATAGCTAAACATATATGGCTAACACATTTATGTATCATACAGGGTTAACACTGTTGGACTATTTGCAGTGTGTGCAAATACTTGGTTCTGACTTGGTCACAGTAACCTTCAGTTAGAGACTTCTCCTGGTGCATATCACTGATAAGCCACATTTAATGAGCATATACTTTCTTAGCCAAAAACTAATTATGTTTTCTCCACGTAGTCTATTTTTTCATAATACGATGTATTTCTCGTCATTATAATGATGCTTTTCTCATCATCACAATGGAATGTCTTTGTCCTTTACCTTATAAATTCTCTTACCGAATCTTAAATAAACTGAGTTTGTTTCTGACTTACCTACCTGTTGGTCTGTTTCATACAAACTCCCAGATCTGCGTGCCTGGAGAGACAATCACAGATGATCTACCAGTGACGGTTCAAAGCGAGTGCACTCGTAGCTACAAGTTCTAAATAGGACGGTTCCAGTTATTGCCCTTTCAGACACCAACATGTGTTAGTTGATTGGGGGGTCAGGACTGCCATCAGAAACCCATTTTCAGGTGATACCCTGTATAAGTATAATATCTAGGTATCTGTATCCAATTAATACTGAGTTTATTAGAATATATTTTCAGTGCCTCTCAACAGGCTGCAGTTTCCGTGTACAATTGCAGACATTTCACATGTTTAGAAAATAATACCCAGAGAGCACAATGTATCTTATACAATCATAGTGTATTTATTGCAGGAATGTAATGCTAAGTTGCCTTAACTTACCCCCCCCCCCATTCCTGCTTGTCACACAGATGCCATTTGGAACAGTTTCATGACAAGCAGCTCCCAAAGCAATTAGATTGGTAGGCAGTGTGGCAATTTTGGGAGCAAGGGCCCCACTACCCAAGCTACTATAAATGATGGGTGACAAAACACCCGAAATTGCCCTTTGTTTCAGACATGATAAGATAAGACATGATATCCCAGTAACTGACAGCCAATCGCATACATATCAAACTTGCACATTCTGAAACAACACTAATAAATTATATAACATATAAATAAACATAAGCAGCTTTAGAACCAGGGCACCAATCAGATCTCTTGGGAACCCTGACTAGACCCCCCCCTGTCCCCATTTAATGACGGCCCTGCTTAGATCTCTGTCTGTAACTGAACTACAGCTCAGCTACTAGTTATCACGGGGACAGCTGGGTAGTTTAGCAATGGCTAGAGACATACAGAGATCTCTGAGACAATAACGGGGGCCCCCACTGAGGGGTTACAGGGGGTTCTGCATTTAGTGTAGGAAGTGTAACTTTATTACCAAATGTCACATATAAAACAAAAAGTTTGATCCTGTTGTGGCACTTCCACATATTCCTGCACTAGCAGGGAGGATGCTGGTAGTTGTATGCTCCAGTATCTGAAATAACATTTTTTTCTATCATATTCTTGCATACCAGCTTAGTAATTACCACATTTGACTTTTACATGTCCAGTGGCAGGCTGTGCCCTTACATATGTTGTCAGGGTCGGGCTGGGAGTCCGGGGTCCGGGGCCCACCAGGATTACTGTCTCAGGGCCCTGCCTAACCCCCCCCAGTGTTAGTAGCGGTCAGTGAGCTTTTGAGAGACACACAGGTACAGAGGTTTTTCTGCTCACAGTGAAAGCTGCAGGGGTCTGTTCTGAAGCACTCATGTCCAGAGAGAGTCGCTGACTAAAGGTGGCCATACACTATTAAAGGTCACCAAATGAGCGAATCTTAATCCGATATGCCCACTCAGGGCCGCCATTAGAAATCACGGGGCCCCGTACAACAAAATTTTTGGGGCCCCCTGGGCCCCGCCCACACTGACGACCAAGCTCCACCCCATTTCCCGCCCACTCCACATCGCAGTTAAAAGACCACACAGACATCAGCGCTAAAAAAGTAACCCCCCCCACACAAGTTGTAAAAAGCTATTGATGGTCAGGGCCCCCTTATAAAAAATTGGGGCCCCAAAAAAAAAAAATTAAATTTTTTTTTTTAAAAAAAAAAAAAACATTGGTGGCAGGGGCCCCCTTATAAGTTAAAAAAAACTTGGGGCCCCAACAAAAAAAATGTAAAAAAAAATAAACAAACATTGGTGGCAGGGGCCCCCTTATAAGTTAAAAACAAATTGGGGCCCCAAAAAAAAATTTCAAAAAAAAAAAAAAAATTTTTTGAAAAAAAAAAAAAAAACATTGGCGTCAGGGGCCCCCTTATAAGTTAAAAACAAATTGGGGCCCCAAAAAAAAATTTAAAAAAAAAAAAAAAAATTTTTTGAAAAAAAAAAAAACATTGGCGGCAGGGGCCCCCTTATAAGTTAAAAACAAATTGGGGCCCCAAAAAAAAATTTGAAAAAAAAAAAAAAATTTTTTTGAAAAAAAAAAAAAAACATTGGCGGCAGGGGCCCCCTTATAAGTTAAAAACAAATTGGGGCCCCAAAAAAAAATTTGAAAAAAAAAAATTTTTTTTTGAAAAAAAAAACCAAAAACATTGGCGGCAGGGGCCCCCTTACAAGTTAAAAACAAATTGGGGCCCCAAAAAAAAATTTAAAAAAAAAAAAAAATTTTTTTGAAAAAAAAAAAACATTGGCGTCAGGGGCCCCTTACGAGTTAAAAAAAAAATTGGGGCCCCAAAAAAACATGTTTTAAAAAAAAAGATTGGTTGCAGGGGCCTATAGAATATTAAAATAATACATTGGTGGCCAGGAGATTAAAAAAAAAAAAATACACAAACTGGTGTTCAGTAGAATTGAACTCACGGCTTCAGTACTTCAACTTCACCTCCTTTCGTGACTTCGGGTCTTTTCACTGCTTCAGGACTTCGGCTTCGGCTGTTTTCGTGACTTCGGGTCTTTGCGCTGCTTCAGGACTTCGGCTTCGGCTGTTTTCGTGACTTCGGCTTTTTCCGTGACTTCGGGTCTTTTCGGCGCATCGGCTTCGGCTTTTCGGCACTTCCGCATTCGGCAGCACAGAGGCAAGACGTACGGCTCGGGCGCTCGTAAGGGGGGCCCGGATCTTCAAAAAATGCAGCGCTGCCGGGCCCCCCTTCATGCCCGGGCCCGGTACGCTTGTCCCCCCTGTCCCCCCCTGATGGCGGCCCTGTGCCCACTAACGGCTGGGCGATAGGTTAGGCCGATCGATCAGATTACAATGCTGTGAATGGGCACCGACGGGTCACAGGACCGCATCAACTAGCCAATGCGATCCTGGATCAAAGAAAAAAAAACAAACTTGCTCGATCTATATCTGCTGATTTTTGGCCTGATATTGATTGGGGGGGACCAGTTGGGAGTCCCCACAAACAGGCAGATAAATTGCCGAATCGGTCTAAAGGACCTATATCAGCAGCTTTAATCTGGCCATGTTTGGCCACCTTAACTCAGAGTTGAAAAGCAGAAAGTTGGGTTCTGTTCTATTCTGTTCGACATCCAATCACTCCAGCCTTTATACATTACATTTTTGGCTAACTATATTGAAAACATTTTATTTTGCACAGTCTATTTACCCAGTGTTTTCATTTTACACTGGACTGTTCCTTTCAGCGCATGGCAGAAAAGCAAAGCTGTTTATGGTTAACGAATATAATATTATTATAGCTGTGTCAGTTTGTCTTGCCTTTCATTTTTATCTTGCCATTGTTGCACCGTAATTGTATTGAGAGTAATGGTAAAAAAAAAAAACCCAGCTCCAACAACAATCTTGTAGCTGCATTTGGGTGTCTAAACATTGAATAGAGTTTACCTGGCATTAATTCACTGTGATCCCCTCTCACCCCACAGAAATTCAGAGGCAGTGATCCCTTCAATCCCAACAAACATAAAGTGACAATTGAACTGCCTCAAAACCTGAGGTAGAGGTGGCAACCCTGGGAATTTAGTTGCAGGTCCTGTCAAGAGTCCGCAGCCCCATTACCACTTTCCCATATTTGAATTTGCCGCTCACGAATAGGAAAGCCGCAGTGGAGCGGTCACATGGTAGGATCACATGACCGTGACGTCAGGTCCTTTCCTAGGCTAGGAACTAGCCGCTACCAATAACCAAGTGACAATTTCATCTTTCATCCGCTTCCTGAACCATAAATACGCCTATTTTGTATGACGCGCCTTCAGCCCGACGTCCCAGCTCCTCCTCTAAAGCACAGTCATGTGACTGAGTAGAATTTAGGCAATGGGCAAAAGGTGGGGCCAGGTTTGTTGCTGATTAGTTTAACTCCACCCACTCTCTCCTGTCATCTGCTGCTTGTACTGCCGGGGCCCGAGGAGGAGAGAAGCCCCGGCATCATGGAGAGCAATAGAGACGAGGCAGAACGTTGTGTTCGGATAGGAAAGGCGGCCATAGAGGCGGGAGACAAAGAGAAAGCCAGGAGGTTCTTCAGCAAAGCAGAGAGACTGTACCCGAGTAGCGAGGCCCGAGGTGAGTTATAAAGAACAGTCTAGACACGTACTCGCATTGTATGGCCACCGTTACCGTCATACTCTGTGTGTTCTAGGCCTTGTCAGTCTCCTGTAATATTGCCCGGCCTCTCTATCGACTGCCTGGGATGGGGGAGTTTTGTTCTAGTTCAGGAGCCCGCTGGGAGGTGGGATATTGGCGCTACGTATATATCAATTCTGAAATGATTAGGAATTCTCAATATTAGCCAACGTCCAATTCATATAAGGATGGAGCACCAGGATGGCCATAAGTCGATTAAAAACTTTGATTTTTATTTCATCATATTAAAACAATCCACAGACAGCATGCCCTTGTGATCCCTTGGGCCATATGCTCAACGCGTTTCGTGACAGCCCGTCACTTCCTCAGGAGCTCTGAGCTCCTGAGGAAGTGACGGGCTGTCACGAAACGCGTTGAGCATATGGCCCAAGGGATCACAAGGGCATGCTGTCTGTGGATTGTTTTAATATGATGAAATAAAAATCAAAGTTTTTAATCGACTTATGGCCATCCTGGTGCTCCATCCTTATATGAATTGGACTTTGTATTGTTACCGGTGGGACCACGGTCGGATGTGCAGCACGAGATTGAGCCAGTGATCGGTGAGTGCTCCCACTGTTTACCAATATTAGCCAACGGTACCGATGCTGATCTACGACTTCCTCACCCCCCCATGCTTAGAGGGCATGCTGGGAATGGTAGGAGGAGATCCTGACGTCAATCAATTGTCATGGTCTAATATGCTACTGGTCCTTGATGGTAGGAGTTGCCCCTAGGCATTAGCAGACTGGTCTGGTGGCACGATGAGACCATTTGTACTAAGATGTTTTATGTTGGAAAATGGCAAATATAATACCCTGAATTAGCAGACTGTGTGGTTTATGTATGGGAGGAGGAGGAGGATTAAATGGCTTCAAAACACTTTTTTTTCTGTTCAGTTGTTTTCAGATTGTTCCCCAGAAAAAAAGATTTTTTTCAATTACTTTCCATTATTTATTTTTTTTTACTTTTTTTCTCCAAAATCTAAATTTGAATGTTCCTGTCTGTGGTGTTTCAGTCTGGCAGCTCAGTAATTCAGGTGCAGACTCTAATCTGTTGAAATTTTGCAACATTGAGTTGATCCATTTCTCAGCAGCATCTCTGGAGTATTAGCAACTATTGTATCAAGTCTAACAGCTGCCTGTAATGAAACTCAGAGATTCTGCTCAGCAGGGACAAACATAAGAAATGTATCAACTAAATGTATCCATTTAGAACAGGGTCAGCGACCACCCCTCTCAGAGCTAATTCAGAAGGTGCAAAAAATACACTTTATACTTCAATATTAGAAAAACAATGACACATAGAAAATAGAAAGTAATTCGGAAAAGGTTATTTCTGGTGATCTATCGGAAAACTACAAGTTGTTTGAGGATGAACCACCCCTTTAATGCTAGTTGTGCATGGTGTGCTGTGCAGAAGATTTCGGCTCGTGTTTTAGGGAACCCTATTATCAAATCCTGAATGAGGACGCAGCACCCCAATCATAACTTCGCTGCCTCCCCCTTATTTTTAATAACAGGAGGTGGGACTATGTAGAGCAGGGGTCCCCAACCTTTTTTACTCGTTAGTCACAGTTAAATGTAAAAAGAGTTGGAGAACAACTCAAGCATGAAAAACGTTCTTGGAGGTGCCAAATATGAGCTGTGATTGGCTGTTTTATAGCCTCTATATGGACTGGTAGGTAGCCTACAGGAGGCTCTGCTTGGAAGTGCACCTGGTTTTTATGCAACTAAGACTTGCCTCCAAGCCAGAAATTCAGAAATACTAAATCTTGCCTCCAAGCCAGGATTTCAGAAATACCTTCTTTGAGGCAACATCCAAGGGGTTGGTGAGCAACTCTCAAGCTACTGGTTGGGGAACACTGGTGTAGAGAGTTCTGGGGTAAGCATGGGTTTTAGTTCATTGATTAGTAAACTGTTGCCTTCACTTCCTTCTTGCCACAATGACCGTGGGGTGGGTATTAAGATACAGGTGAAATCCCTAAATTGGTTGGTTGCTGCTATCTGGAGCAGGATGTTTCTGGGAATAGAGATATGGCTGCTTGATGTTGGGGATTACATCCATAGTAGTGACTGCCTGATCCATTACTCCCTCTTTAATACTCATTATGGAGTGATTGGCCTGGGCAGCCATTGATAAACAAAGTGTGTGTTACACATCCATCTGTGACAAGCTGAAACATTTGACCCTTGATAGCTCATTGTATAATGCAGTATAGATGAATTGATTAGTCCAACTTTACTATATATATATTAGGTATGCACCGAATCCAGGATTCGGTTGGGGATTTGGCCTTTTTCAGCAGGATTTTCCTTCTAGCCGAACCGAATCCTAATTTGCAAATGCAAATTGGGGGCAGGGAGGGAAATCCCGTGACTTTTTGTCACAAACAAGGAAGTAAATCCTTCTGCCCAGCCAAACCTAATCATAATTTGCAAATGCAAATTAGTGGCGGGGAGGGAAATCCCGTGACCTTTTGTCACGAAACAAGGAAGTAAAAAATGTTTTCCCCTTCCCACCCCTAATTAGTTATGCAAATTAGGGTTCGGTATTCGGCCGAATCTTTAGCAAAATAGTGGATTCGGTGCATCCATTATATATATATATATATATATATATATATATATATATATATATATATATATATATATATATATATATAAATTTATGTGACAGTATGGACGAGACGCTGTTTCCTGCTCTATATATATATATATATATATATATATATATATATATATATATATATATATATATATATATATATATATATATATATAGAGCAGGAAACAGCGTCTCGTCCATACTGTCACATAAATTTTTATATATATATATATATATATATATATATATATATATATAAATTTATGTGACAGTATGGACGAGACGCTGTTTCCTGCTCTATATATATATATATATATATATATATATATATATATATATATATATATATATATATATATATATATATATATATATATAAATAAAAAATATAGCACCCGGGTAAAGGATTTGGAACGGAGTGCTGTCCACTACAAAATATATATATATATATATATATTAGGGATCCACTAATTTGATTGTACAGTCTTGTTTATGTATATATATATATATATATATATATATATATATAATGTTTAGATAGGGACCCGCACTCCAATGTTGCGTGAAAAGAAGATTTTTATTTTAACTTGTGCATCCTTTAATGGATGCACAAGTTAAAATAAAAATCTTTTTTTCACGCAACATTGGAGTGCGGATCCCTATCTAAACATTGTATGCTGAAGCTTTGGCCCAGCACCCACAGCAACTTCAAGACTGGATTAGAGTGTGAGCGTTTGTCAAGACTGTACAAATTCTTTTGCATTGCAACAAGTTTCAAATATACATTAATGTAGACATAATATAAGATATGAAGGGAAGAGGAAGTAAGTGGGGTAAGGGTAGTGGAGTTCACCTGCTTCAAAGCTTTATTTATAGGCAAACACACAATGATGGAAGGAGAGGGAGTTTAATCTAGTCCTTGTCTTCCTCTCTACTTTCTCTCATGTTGTACATATATATGGTATAGCAAGCTGTGAATAGCTAGTAATAGACATCTTTTGTCTCCTTAGAATGAGGCGATCCTGCAGAACAACAAAATGTCATTAACACATTTCATAATGCATCAGGTTTCCAGGATTGCCCATTTTGTATGGGTGCCCGAAAACAGTCCATAAAACATATCATGGAGCATAAGAAAAGTTCCTGGGCGCACAGTCACATAACTCATGTTCCAGGGCATTAAACAGGGGCCTGTGCTAATTTTCAGTCTGAAAAGGTGTGCAAAGCTGTTGCTTCATGAATGATGCACCATGGGTAATGTCAGTACCTGCACAGGTTATGGGTATGCATGAAGTTTTTAAAGGAGAACTAAACCCTATAATGAATGTGGCTAAAAATGCCATATTTTATATACTGAACTTATTGCACCAGCCTTAAGTTTCAGCTTTAGAAGCAATGATCCAGGACTTCAAACTTGTCACAGGGGGTCACCATCTTGGAAAGTGTCTGCGACACTCACATGCTCAGTGGGCTCTTAGCAGCTGTTGAGAAGCTAAACTTAGGGGTCGTTGCAAATTATCAAGCAGAAAATGAGATTGGCCTGTAATATAAGATGATGCTACAGGACTGATTATTAAATTCTGATATTAATTGCACTGGTTGTTGTGCTGCCATGTAGTATTTATCTGTAATCAGCCTTATACTGTGACATTTCTATTCTATGTTTAATCAGCAGAAAAGAAGATGGGGAGCTACTGGGGCATCTTTGGAGACAGGTCTTTACTGCTAAAGGGCTGTGGTTGCCTTGGGCTGGTACAGAAGCCCAAAACATAATATACAACATTTATAGCCTACTTCTTTATTTAAGCTTTATTTCTCCTTTAAGGGCAAGGCCACTTTGGATGCAGTAGACAATAACTGACACTTGAGGGGTAAGCTACACCATGTACTTAAGACAAATTCAGTGTAACGCTGCCCCCCTATAAAATGCAGGTGTAGTACTTGCAAATGCACCTATGTTGCAATGTGGGTTTTTTGTGTATTTAACTATTGGAATGACATAAGGCTGTTGTGCTGCATCTAATTGTAATTTGTAAGTATCTATATGCATCTTTAGGGCCCAGTTTTCCCTCCTAGTTACTCTGGCTCTGCCCTCCACCTCTTTGCAGTGCAGCAGCATATGTAAGTTGCTGGTTTGGGAGCAGTATACCTGTGTAGATGTAAATCAGCAGCGAGTTGCTAAGATTCTATCCTGCACTAAGTTGGCCCTTGACTTACCTGTTATAGCTAGCTTTACAAGAAATCCTTGTTTGATTGCCCTTACAGAGAGCTGTGGGTACACACCTTAGAGGCATAAGTTGGGATTGTCACTATTTCTATTTACTGCTGTAACCTTGGGTTGGTGATTCATACCCAGCTATACCTACCGTTTATGTTCAATGCCATCCATTCTGTTTTTCTCAGATTTTGTTTTGTAGGTGATGACAGATTGCAGGACTATGCCGACCCTTTAGGACAGGAGAGCATCAATGGGTAGATGAAGTCCTCACCCAACTGGATTTTCTAACTTGATTATTTTCTAGAATAAGCCAGATATACATTTGTTTTTTAAAAGAACACTTGCCACGTTGGAAAGTCTTTCTTGTAGGCATGACTTGAGTCTTTATATGTTGTGAGTTGAGAGTTGAGACACCATCAAGTGAATTCTTTACACTTAAATTTGAATGGGAAGGCTTTGTAAGCACCCATCTTGATGACGGTTCATTGTGTGATGTGTAAATTTAATTAAAAAATTAAAAAAAATAAACTGTAAATAAAACCCATTTTAATTCCTGGCATTTGGCCATGTTTTGGTATTCTACACAGTAATGTTAATTTTTATCTATGCCTTGGCTAAAAGACCCATGATATTTGTGCTTCAGCAGAGATTACTTGCAGCTTTCAACAGAGCAGACAAACTGAAAATAAAATTACACTCCAATTAGGTGTAGACCTTTTCTTCACTGTTGGAACATGTTCAGCCTGTGCAGGTCTGGTACAAAACAGAGGCTTTGACTTAAAGCTTTTCAGATACCAAATTTATCAGTGGGAACCACGTCTCAATGTTTTTCTTTGTCATGACTTTAACACTGTAGCTCAACCTAAAAACAGCTAAATAAATTTGTATAAATTATTCCAAGGTAATGATCGTGATAAATGAAGGAGCACACTGGGTTAGGATAAGAAGCATTGCCGGGCTGGTATAGGGTCCAGAGTGTTGCCAGGCTGGGATAGGGTCCGGAGTGTTGCCAGCCTGGGATAGGGTCCGGAGTGTTGCCAGGCTGGGATAGGGTCCGGAGTGTTGCCAGGCTGGGATAGGGTCCGGAGTGTTGCCAGGCTGGGATAGGGTCCGGAGTTTTGCTAGGATAGGGTCTGGAGTGTTGCTAGGCTGGCATAGGGTCCGGAATGTTGCTGGCTGGGATAGGGTCAGGATCGTTGCCGGGTTGAGTTAGGGTCAGGAGCGTTGCCGGGCTGAGTTAGGGTCAGGAGCGTTGCTGGGCTGAGTTAGGCACCTGACCAGCCCATTGTATTTTGGAGTCAAGGATGACCCCCCCCCCCCCAATCTGAGGCAAATGGAACAAGGGGTTTGGGTTTTTTTCCTTTTTCTGGAACAACTAGCAGTAAAATAGTAATCAAGATTTATTTGTGATTATTTTTGTTATGAGAAGGTAGCAGGTACAGTAGGAGTAGACATATGATTAACCACTCTGTATACAGCGATAGATGAAACTAAATCACTTTTTAAAAGAAAAGTTACACAACATTGTAAATTTTTTTTCTTAGCACAAAGAAAATCTAATTATGGACAGAGAATGTGATAGCAGTGGGAGTACACTGGGTATATGCATATCTTAAGCATCTGTTTGTTTTGCAAACATCCATGAACGTTGCATGTAAATACATGGTTTTTGACATAGTAGCAGCACCTGGTTTCATGCATGTATAAACAAAAAACAAAGATACGTTTGTGTTTGCTGAGGCTAGCTAAGGCTTGTATAGGTGATATGGAATTACTTCACCCTTAAATTAATAATAGGTTCTGCATCTTCCATTCAGTGATAAACACATTGCTTGGTGTGTAGAGTTCACTGCTGAGTGGATCACTTTAATGTGATGATACCAGTAAAGTAGAGTGTTTCACCTCCCTGCAACTGTGGCCAAATGAGAATTGTTAAAGGGAATGTCCGAAAAAAATTTTTGCTTATAAAATAAAACCTAATTCTAAGCAACTTTGCAATATACATTCATTACATTTCTATGGTTTTTTTAAGTTATTTGTATATGTATTGCTATTGAAAGGTGTGTCTGTGCCTTTCTATTCTCTGCCCTAGTGGCTCAGACTGTGGAAACAATGTAAGACAAGGCAGCTTTTTGATGGGTCTGTATTATGTGCTGGGGAACTAAGACTTTTGCCACATTGTTTTAAAAGTATCAGGTGTTAAGCAAATGCAGCTTTTAATAACAATTGTTTTTATAAATAACTAATTCAGGTAAATGTTTCATTTTGGGGTTGACTTGCCCTTTAATGGCTCTCCAATTCAGCTAATGGTCCAATACAGTAAAAACTGGTACGTGTAGTTTGTATTCACAGGGCTTGAATGTGTATTTATTTTTTTGGCCAGTGTGTTTGGTCTTAAAAAAATAAAATGTTATATATACAGGTATATACATGTGTGTGTCATATTTAAAAAAATATATAGTATATATAGATTTTGCAATAGAGTCAATCATTGTTGAAATAACATGATTATGTACTTATCTGTATAGTGAGCTAATTTCTACAAAGGTAACAGATTGTCTCAGATTTCTTTAGCTGAATTAAATAGCTTAAGTAAAGAGGCTTTCTGAGACTCGTGCAGTCTAGCCTTGCACCTTTCAAATACGACTTTGTAAATATCTGTACAATAATGAAACCCAGGTCTGATCGTCTCATGGCAATGTTGTGTGACACTCAGTCGCAGCAGCTAATGCTTATATGTTCTAGCATCGTAGAGTTGGACTGAAATAGCTAACGTGCCAATATGTATATGGCCTAAGGCACAAAGGTTGATCCAATAACCCATCCCCCACCAACACCCTCTTTTTTTCAGCCTTTCAGTCTGTACATACCTTAAACTGTTTAGCTACTGAGGCCACCTTGCTTTCTGAAAGCCAACAGAAACACTTTCTGTAATAAACAGAGGCTAGAAATGCTTTCTATACTGCAGGTAAGGATTTTTTGAGATTAAGCCATACTGTGAAATATATGTGAGACCTGGGGGGGGGGAGATACAGAAAGCACATCATCAATTTACAAGAAGAGATTTTCATTGATAAGTCATGAGTTGTATCCTGGCTTTGTTGTATGCTGGCCTTTTAACCCTCCAATAAGTGGCTATAAATATGAATTAACATATCCTGTTCAATTACCAGAAAGTTTTTTTTTTTTTGCCCCGGATAATTTGTTGGGCGACTGAGCCTCAGGCAATAGTCTTACCTAGCCTCATGGCAGGAGTACTTTTGGCAATAGTACTTTTGGCAATAGATGCATTTTGTAAGTGGCATTAAAAACCAAGACATTAGAAAAGCATAAACACTATCTGAACTGCCAAAAATAAACCTCTATCATAGTCTATTTCTGCTAACAGGGACTATTTACCCAACCTCCACACAGCATAATGTATCACTTACCTTGCCATTCCTTACCTTTCTGGTTGGAGTCAAGTGCTACTCTGGTGCCTTGAACTAGTGCTAGATAGCTAGTACCCTGTAGGTGAGTGGCAAGAACCAAAGGCTTTATTACATTACTTGCATTGGACTGCTGCATTGTAGTTCTGTGCTGTTAAGTGGCAATAAAAAACACACACACACGGCTCAGTGCGTAGTTACTGCATTGCAGGGGTCCTTCATTTTATTCCAAACTAGGCAGTATGTACAAGAACTTAGTATATTCTCCACATGTCTCATTCTCCTGATGAAACTGGCCCATGCATGGACCTCAAATTGTTTATAATCTCCATCGGTAGAGCTTACAATCTCCATAAAGACTTGTGTATATGTGTCAGAGCTATGTAAATAAAGGCCTTTAGTTAAGCTTTAAAACCTATATGTACATTATGCCTTAGGTATTCTTTATAAAATGCTAGCTCTTGATACCCATGTGACTATTCCACAACATTTTTTTTTTAAGTTTTATTGGACGCTCTTGAAAAAAATGACACAGCGGGAAATGGACCACAAAGTGAAAAAATGTCAAAGAGTACAGAACAACCCAAAGCCGAGAAAGATAGCAGTGGAGATACAGGAAAGGGCCACACACAGGACCAGGTGGATGGAGTACAAAGGTACAGTATTTTCAATGTCTTCAATTGTTCTATAATACAGTAAAAAGCATTTAAAGGGGACATAACCTTCCTTAACAGTGTTGCATCTCCCAAATTTTGCAGGGCCCCCTGTACTACACTTATTTTTCCAAAACCATGTCACACTATACTGAAAAATACTTAGAATTTTATATTCACGCTGACATAAACAATATAAAACGAACCCAAAGTGGTAACAGAGCATAATGGGGTTTTTTGAACATAGCACTTATGACATGCCAGAACAAAGCCCACTAAAAGAAAATTTTGGTGGGCAGATATCTTTTTTTTTTTTTTTAAAATGAATCTTTAGATAAACCACTGCAAAAATATTAGCTTCACTTCATGGGAAACTGGAGATATGTAAATACCAGAAGAAAGACTAAAAACTGCTCGGGAATTCCCTCCTGTCTACACCATAGAAATATGTAATTTGTAAAGTGAATTTCACCCTAAAAATATCAGCTGTCTAGTGTCATAAACTTTTGCAACCTGACTGCAAATTGATTGATGGTAGATTTTTTAATTATCATTATCACTTTCTGTTGGGAACCCTTCATATTAATATTTAGGCCTGTGATGCAAGCAACGTTCTGTTTCTTTGGGTAAGTTCTATTAGAAACTAGAACAGTGTTGCTTAAAAAAAGACTATACAAATTTAGAAATTAAAGCATAAATTATTTATATACTAGTGTATACTTTTTACTTCTAATTTATGTTGCATCTTTGTTATGGACATGGTACTGCTTATACAGTGGTGTGCAAAACATTTCTAAAGCTTTGGGACTCCAGCGAACCACAGTGAGAGCCATTATCCACAAATGGCAAAAACATGGAACAGTGGTGAACCTTCCCAGGAGTGGCCGGCCGACCAAAATTACCCCAAGAGCGCAGAGACAACTCATCCGAGAGGCCACAAAAGACCCCAGGACAACATCTAAATAACTGCAGGCCTCACTTGCCTCAATTAAGGTCAGTGTTCACGACTCCACCATAAGAAAGAGACTGGGCAAAAACGGCCTGCATGGCAGATTTCCAAGGCGCAAACCACTTTTAAGCAAAAAGAACATTAAGGCTCGTCTCAATTTTGCTAAAAAAAACATCTCAATGATTGCCAAGACTTTTGGGAAAATACCTTGTGGACCGACGAGACAAAAGTTGAACTTTTTGGAAGGTGCGCGTCCCGTTACATCTGGCGTAAAAGTAACACAGCATTTCAGAAAAAGAACATCATACCAACAGTAAAATATGGTGGTGGTAGTGTGATGGTCTGGGGTTGTTTTGCTGCTTCAGGACCTGGAAGACTTGCTGTGATAGATGGAACCATGAATTCTACTGTCTACCAAAAAATCCTGAAGGAGAATGTCCGGCCATCTGTTTGTCAACTCAAGCTGAAGCGATCTTGGGTGCTGCAGCAGGACAATGACCCAAAACACACCAGCAAATCCACCTCTGAATGGCTGAAGAAAAACAAAATGAAGACTTTGGAGTGGCCTAGTCAAAGTCCTGACCTGAATCCTATTGAGATGTTGTGGCATGACCTTAAAAAGGCGGTTCATGCTAGAAAACCCTCAAATAAAGCTGAATTACAACAATTCTGCAAAGATGAGTGGGCCAAAATTCCTCCAGAGCGCTGTAAAAGACTCGTTGCAAGTTATCGCAAATGCTTGATTGCAGTTATTGCTGCTAAGGGTGGCCAAACCAGTTATTAGGTTCAGGGGGCAATTACTTTTTCACACATGAAAATGTAGATTTGGATTTCTTTTCTCCCTAAATAATAAAAACCCTCATTTAAAAACTGCATTTTGTGTTTACTTGTGTTGTCTTTGACAAATAGTTAAATGTGCTTGATGGTCAGAAACATTTTGTGTGACAAACATGCAAAAGAATAAGAAATCAGGAAGGGGGCAAATAGTTTTGCACACCACTGTATATGTCTGTCAAATCAAGGGAAACCCATTTTGAGGTGATGTAGTAAAAGCTATATAGTACTTTTTGCCCTTTCTTTTTACATTCAGAGGCAGATTTATCAAAAAGTGAGATTAGAGTTTAACACTGAAAAACTCGCCCACTTTCTGTCCAATCTTAGGGTTTTAGCACACGGGCAGATTCGCCCAGAACTGCCTTCCGCCAGCTGAAATGAAAAATCGCCTGCGGTAATGCACTCACGGCGCTTTGATTTCCGAAGTCACACAAAGTTTCCTCGTGAGGCAACTAAATCTCTCTGAATCTGTCCGGGTGCTATAACCCTTAAGGGATTTTTTTAATTGTATTTATCAATGGGTAAAAAAAGTTCACCATTTCATAAATACAGTTCTAAAACTCAATTAGGAATGAATAGAAAGTGGGTGAGTTCAGTGGTGAGCTCTAATCTTACATTGGCCCCTCTGTGTTATTATGCTTTATATTATTTGTTTATAACATTCAGAAATGGCTGTTTATCACATAAAGGTTGTATTTGTGCTCTGTTAGTTATTCCTTTAGGTAATGAATGGAACACATTAAACATGCAATACTACAGGACATATTGCATAATATGTCCAAGTCATGTTGTATAAATCAGTTGTTTGTTTTTGCAATATATTGCAATAAGGTATTTTCTTAATATAGTCGTTAACTTGTTTCATTTTTTTCATTTCATAGTTAATTGAGTAAAATGATATGCAGCACAAATAGGTGGAGTCATAGGTTAGGTTTGCACTTTTATTTCCTTGTGGCTTTACTGTTGATATTATGTTAGTTACCGTATATACTCGAGAGTAAGCCGAGTTTTTCAGCATCCAAAATGTGCTGAAAAAGTCGGCTTATACTTGGGTCAGCGGGCAGTAGCTGAGATTGCAGTCACTTTTAATCATTCCTATACCAACAGTTCGCTTGGGGAGAGACTGCAATTTCACACAGCGCCCTCTGTTGGTTATATGAAAGAATAACAATCACTGCAATATTACACAGTGCCATCTGTTGGTTATATGAAAGAATAACCGTGACTGCAATATTACACAGCACCCTCTGTTGGTTATATCAAAGAATAACAGTGCACCATCTGTTGGTTATATCAAAGAATAACAGTGACTGCAATATCACACAGCACCCTCTGTTGGTTATATCAAAGAATAACAGTGACTGCAATATCTCACAGCACCCTCTGTTGGTTATATCAAAGAATAACAGTGCCCCCTCTTTCGGTTATATGAAAGAATAACAGTGACTGCAATATCACACAGCGCCATCTGTTGGTTATATGAAAGAATAACAGTGACTGCAATATTACACAGCGCCCTCTGTTGGTTATATGAAAGAATAACCGTGCGCCCTCTGTTGGTTATATGAAAGAATAACTGACTGCAATATCACACAGCGCCCTCTGTTGGTTATATGAAAGAATAACAGTGCGCCCTCTGTTGGTTATATGAAAGAATAACAGTGACTGCAATATCACACAGCGCCCTCTGTTGGTTATATGAAGGATTAGCAGTGA